>JAEANM010005345.1:0-19721 GCA_017656035.1 Myanophis thanlyinensis
TATTCTATTCTATTCACATCCAAGCATGCATTCATGAAACCAGTATGTTTAATTTGAGATGCTCTCATACAAGTAAGATAGAGTGAGCTAGATAGTTTCTTTCAATATTTAGACTGGTATGGTTTTAAAATGACATCACATACGAAACAGTTGCCAAGTTGCGAAATTCTAATTTATTTTTGGCAGGCCAACAAGATATGCAGACAAAGTGCAAAAGCTAGTTTTTAAAAAATATTTTTTGCTGCAAACATGTTGCTATTGATTTTTGTCTAAATGTTGAGACACTTTTCATGGTACTGTTGCAAGCCCTGGAGGAACTTTTTCAATTTTGTAAGAGAATATCTAATTAAACAAAACAACACAAATGCTATTTCTTTTACTGAGCCAGATTTTCTTCTCTTCTTGGGCCTTCATAAGAACAGATGTGGAAAGTAAAAAACAATAATTAACTTTTATTGGCCTATAGGGTGCTTATCAACCTAGCTAGAACTGCATAATTATCTGCCCACACATTTCAGTCTATATTAGCATCACCACTTCATTATGTGGTGCAGAATTTGGTAAGGCAAAGTCTTCTTCATGTTGGACTCCTGGAGATCTCTTGTACTCATCCATAAAGGTTTTTTTTGCAACAATACAGAAGTGGTTTGTCATTGCCTTCTTGAACATTTTTGACTTGCTGATCTAGCCTATTGCTCTGGAATTTCCTGGCTAGGACTAGTGAAAGTTGTACTCAGTAGGGCTACTAAATCTGGAAGGTCACAATTATATTGTATAACAATGTTATAACTGGCTTAAAACATTTCCTTATATTAATATAATACTTTCCCTTAGTACCATTGCTTTTCTGATTTAGTCCTGTATATTTCTACTCAGAAGTAAGATAAATAGATATCATTCCCAGATAAATAGATGCATGTTTGAAGTCTGAAATATTTTTTCTATTTCTATTTCTATTTATTTGATTTATATACCGCCCCCTCTCCCGAAGGACTCGGGGCGGTTCACAGCCAATAAAAACAATATCAATACAATACAAGTTAAAAACAATTAAAATAATTAAACAACGGCCGCTTAAATGTCATTTTTTAAAAATAATATGATTTTTTTTTAGAAATAATTCATTATTTTTAGAAATAATGAATCAATTAACCTAATCAGTTAATTTAAAAGTGAACTTGAAAATGCTTCTTTCATTTTGGTCATGTATTTGTAAAAACAAAATTGGTCATGCATTTGTAAAAATGAATTTAATCAGCAAATCTATGTAGAAAACATAAGGAAAATTTCCGTCAAGCCCACCCTCACACAAATGAGCCAAGTTTGCTATGATAAAGAATCTCCAATGTCATTCATTCTTTCAATATCTTAGTCCATGTGTGCTGATTAGTGAGAATCTTGAGTTTATTTATATTCCCAATCAACATGTTTTTAATTAGTTTTGTTATGACATGATTTTCACTTTTGTCAAAAGTGTAACTTTTCCCCCAGTAAACAGAATACAGTGCAGTGGGGTATTTTATGTCCTCTGAAAATGTTGTATCCAGACAAGACTCAACTTCCAGCTCTGTCAGAAATGTATCTAAGAAAGAGAGACAAATAATGATGATATCCTGGAATCATTTCCGCTCCCATTCTGCCAGATGGGCTAGGACTTACCATTCCAGTCATACCATGTAGAAATACAAGTGGTGATCTGAAGGACACAAGACCCTGGAAAGT
Organism: Myanophis thanlyinensis; assembly: GCA_017656035.1. Classification (NCBI taxonomy): domain Eukaryota; kingdom Metazoa; phylum Chordata; class Lepidosauria; order Squamata; family Homalopsidae; genus Myanophis; species Myanophis thanlyinensis. The sequence goes on from JAEANM010005345.1 coordinate 1,723, forward strand.
GCTCCATAACTTAATTGTTTACAATCAAAGCTAAATAATGCAATCTGAATGGTTGATTCTTGGTAAAGTTAGTGGGTGTTTTGATATGGCTGCCATCAAATCCTACTCTACCCAAACACTTTCTTGAAGTAATGAAGCAATCAGAGGAAAAATGCATTGCTGTGGGAAAAATAGAAATAAACTAAACACTTAAATGCAAGAATATTTGTATATTTGGAATGGCCAATTTGTTGCATTTATTGTGGGCAGATATACAGAATGACATTAAAATGGTTTTTATATTACTTTTATTGCCTCTCTCCATATGTGATATCATTAGGTTCTAAGCCATACATCTTTAGTATCAAATATAAATCTGATAAGTTCCATGTTTTACATTCAAATAACATACAAATGTATTTGTGTTTAATTAATGATACAAGTCAACCAAAAAATCCTTGCAGAGTTTGTGTTTATATTTTGCTTAAACTAGGACAAGAGTACATCATGACTCAGGATAAAATTCTTGTTTTTCTTTGTGTGCTATGTGCCTTTTGAGTTTCTTTAATTTCTCCTGGCATGGTACAGGGGCATTTGGGGGGAATTCATACAAAATAATGGGTATTCTCTTGTTTTACAGCTGAGACAGGACCAGGGATTGAGAACTGAGTCATGGGCCAAGCTGAGAATATGTTGAACAGAGGCATTCTAAAGAAGATCCTGTGTCTAGATAAAATATAATTGTCAAGCAGTCACTGACAGTCACTAAAACAAGGCCAGAAAAATGTGACATTCCAAATGTTGGTGGAGTTGAACTCCAATGATTTTCATAAAGGATTATTCATGGTTAGAGACTTTGAGAGTTTTAGATAAAACTAAAGAAGTAAAGACTTTATATTTCTGTTTTTTAAATCTATAATCAGCTTTATTTTATATCCTGGTGGCATAAGTTGCCATAACTGCTTGGAGTGCTTTTTAAAAAGAAAATATTTTCTTTGTATGCAATATTAACTGAATTGTTTTTTATAAATGGATAAAAGGATATAATCGATTTTAATTATAACTATTTTTTATAAACAATGTCAATACATATTGTACTTTGGCAATCAACAGTTTGTGGCTTGAAATAATTTGAATTGTCTTCCCTATACATATTCTTTTACTTCTCCATTATAGGCTATCACTTAGATTGATAACTTTCAAGATCCATAGATGAAAACTGGTCTTGGAGAATTTCTTTGTATTTATGGAACTTAACTTTATGTTTTGCATGCATTGTACTCCCTATTTTGGAATATTGCTTGCTATATTTTCTCATTTACATTGTTTCTGTCAGTGTAGATGTATTCATGAACTGGAATAGGTATAGCAACAAGTCAGACAATGGGGACTGTTTGGTAACTGAAACAGTATTTGTTGTATGAGCCACAAAAAACAGTCTGGAGTCTGGGCGTGGCTTAACTTAACTGTTCTGTATATAAGAGAGTTTGTTTTTCTTTGCTAGTGTAGCGTGCTTCCATTTTTTTGCTATTAACTTTTTCCCTCTACCATGCTGGAAAAATCTGCATGGGTATTATATACATGCATTACGTGTTATATTATATATAAGGAAGTTTCTTATATATAATTGAATCCTGCTGAATTATTTTACTGTGTGCTGGCTGGATTGCAACAAACTGTGACAGTTTCTTAGTGGTGGTTTGGTGGTTTCCTGGCCTGTTTTAGATGCTGTTGGATCACTTCATAGATGGCCTGAAAAACTGCCATCTAATACATATTAATAATCCATCAGTTACTGTGTAATCGATACAAATAAAGTTCAAGAGTAAACATAGCCAAAGGTAGGAACAGCAAACATAAATCAGTAATATGCTTTGAAGATTAATGGTGTACTTTGTAACTCCTGAATTTTTTATTTCTGCTTCCAAGAGATTCATAGCACAATGTCAAAAATTCAGAAATCGTTTCATTTTATTCCAAATTTGTTTGATGTCTTCAACTGAGAAATGGCACTAGCCTCACAGTAAACATGAAGGGTCCTGTTCACCTAGCTTGGATCAAAAGAATGCATGCTTATCCCTTCATTCTGTATAAACCATGAGCTGGAGTTTAATCATGTGTAAATAATATTTACATAATGTTAACCAAGAACAATGATTTTATGATTTCATAGAATCATAGGGTTGGAAATATCCTTGGGAATCTTCTAATCCAAGCTCCTGCCCAAGGTATAATTCTGGATAAATGACTAATTTTTGTTTGAATTATATCCATAATTCCAGAAAGCAGACTGTACCACTGCTTAATAGTCTCATGGTCAGGTAACTGTTCCTTATTTTGAGTTGGATCTCCCTTAAACTTCCGTCCATTAATTCTGGTTCTATGACTACTATGGAGAATAAATCCAATGATCCCTGTGAGAGCCCTTCAAGTATTGGATGATTGCTATCATTCCCCTCCCACTTATTTCTTTAAGCTAAACAAACCCAGTTTCCTTAACATTCTTCATAGGATTCAGCTTCCAAGCTCCTTGCTTATTTTTGTCACCCTTTCCCTGGAATATATGCAAAATAATTCTCATTTAAAATCCGTAAGACTTCCAAGAACCTTGTTTTGACAGATCTTATATACCTCATCTTGGTTGTTTACTGAAAAGAACATAATGGGTTAAAATAATCATAACATATTTGTGCTTTTTCTCTGAAGGCTATAAATGCTTTTAGGATATATTCCGAAAACTGTATTTTCTATTTCCCTTTAGTAGAGTTTATTTGACATTCAAAGTCACGGTGAATGGGGGCATGATATTTTCAGAAAGCATTTCAATGCCATCTTCTAAAAACAACTATTTTCTCTGGATAGACTTTAATAGCTTGCAAGCTTGACTAAGCAATTTCTAAAGTGGTTTCCAGCTCTTTCTTTTCCATGTTGTTATTTATACATGGAACTGATCACAAAATCATAAACCTCAAGCCTTGCTCAGTTTGGGAATTGCAGTGTTGCATTTACTTACAGAAATCCTATATTACCTCTTGAGACAGTTCTGCATAGTTCTGGTTGGGAATTTTCTTTTAATTTTTAACAAAATATGTATTACTTCCAACCTAGTCTTTTGGAACAAAAGAGAAAAAATATCTGCTTCATCTTCCACATAAAGTATTAATCTTAGTTATTACTTAGGTTAATATTTAGTTCCCTTCTCTATCTAGATAGAGGGCATTGGATTGAAAGACCATGATTAGAATCCTTTGTTATAAAGCAATTGTATTGGTTGCCAGTTAACTATTGATCGAAGTTCAAGGTTTTTCAATGACATATGAGGCTACAGGTGACTAGAGTATCTACCAAATTCATTTCACTGTTACAGATCAAATCTATTTTTACTGAGGTGATTAATAATAACACTGAATAGCCCAGTGTTTTGATAGAATTTAGACTAGAAAGAAGAAAAATGTACTTTATGTTGTTTTAGCTACACCATACACATTCTATAATAGACACCACCTTACAAGAATCACAGAGAAAAATTGAGAATGTCTCTTATTAGACCAGGAAGAGGGAATCTGTAACTTCAACATTAACTCCATCAACCAATCAAGGGGCAGCAGCGCAGCCAAGCAGCCCAGCACACCAGCCCCCCCCCACCAGTATTTATAGAGAGACGGCAGCTCCGATCACACACTGCTCACACTGGCACGAACCAGAAAGCACCAGCCTGAAGATGGCGAGTGGGACCGCGCTGAAACGTCGCAAAGATACTCTCAATCTTACACGGGAAAAGACCTGAACACACCTAGACCTGCATACCTGTACCCGTGAAAATCTAATATATATATTTTATTTCTCAGTACCTGGTAGTCACATGAACCTCCTAAGGCTGAAGTTTATTGACTTCCCAGACTATCACTATTATCCCTGATTCAATATGTCATGTGCATTTATAAAAAAAACATTCGTCTTAAAAACATTTATGTGAATCAGTGATGAGTTTTATAAATCTAAAAATCTAAATCTCATATCCCATTTATATGGGTAAGGTTCTTTCTCTGAGAGATGTGTGATATCTGGATGACTGAAAGGAATAACAGATGGTATGATGTTTAGCTGGTGTATGTATTTTAGAGTTAAGACAATCCAGCAATTGTCCTAAGAATCCTCACCTAGATTCCTTCTAGGTCCGTGATGGCGAACTTATGGCACAGGTGCCACAGGTGGCATGTAGAGCCATCTTGCTGGGCACACAAGCTTTCGGCCAACTTACCTTCAGCTGAGCATGCACATATGATTGCACATGCACTCATGCACGATTGCAGAGACCCAGCTGGTCTTCGGGTGTCTGCTGTGCATGTGTGCGATTGCAGCAGGAAATCCAGCTGGTCTTTGGAGCTCTCCTGCACATGCACACACGATTGCTCATGTGTGCGTGAGTGCCTGCGTGCAGCATGCATGCATTGCACATGCAAAAGCTGCATTCATATGCAGATGGTGCGGTTGCACATGCATTGTATGTGAAGGAGCCGCATGCAATTGCAGATAGCATGCGCAAAGCGTGAAGTTTTTGGCACTTGGTAAGTAAAAGGTTTGCCAACACTGTTCTAGGTGCTTATCGTCCCAGCCAACTTTCTGGAAAGATTGAAAAGGAAAAGCCTTCCATAACATCATTGGATTTCTGAAACTGTCCTACGTTTTATTAATTTCAACTGAGCTGCAGCACAGCAGGAAACAGTAAAAGAACAATTCTGCAGTGTCAACATTGAAGCTCTCAATTTTTAGCTCTGACATCCATAAAGCTGCCTTTACTTTGTCAACTTTGTCTCTTGAAGATGTTCCAATTATGAACTTCACTATGTTCAGTTTATATATTTGTAAAGAGATATTAATATTTTGTGATAAAGCTCTTCAGATCTTTTTCCAGAACAACTTAAGAGTAATTCTGAATCTTCATCATCCTTGAGAAAGAGGTAATTGCAGCAATATTTTTTTAATTTTTAAAGACTACTGATCCTGCTCCAAAACACATCTTTATCTCCCCACAATATCTGTGTTAATCTGTGCAAAAGTTGGGTTCAAGCACTCTATATTGTTAACGTCTAACATACTAATTCAGTAAAAAGCAGTCCATATAATTTCAATTGTAGAGTAAAAAGATATAACCATTTCCACAGTAATTAGATCCACTTTGGAGAAGTTGAACTTGATCAATTTTTAACAATTTCTGTGCCAGCCCTGCTTCTCTTCCCCACACTCTGGCTGCTCAATATTTCCCTTGAGGGAGATAAAAAATGACTAGTAGTTTAAGAATCTTTACCAAACATTTTCATAGAACCCTTTTCAAAATAAGCATTGATATTTGCTAATGCCCCCCCCCCCCAAAAAAAAAAAGCCCTACCCTGGGGCAAAGAGAGCTAAAATAGCACTCAGAGACAGAAAGTTATGAAGTCATCTTCATTTGAAGTAACCCAGTCCGGGTTTGGAAATAAATCTGTTGCTGAACAGCTTTTAATGCAATGCAGAATGACTTGTTTTACATAACCATGCCTTAGGCCTTCTATACAGTAGACGTATGAAAGTATCTGTGTTCCTAGAGGCTATGTATGTTCAAAGTAGAAGAGCCTGCATTTTGTGTAAATAAATATACACATATATTTTTCATGTTGTTCAAATAGCTAAGACATTTGAAATGAGAGCAAAAGTCACAAGTACAGGTTTGGGCTGTCCTTCAATGATAGCTTTCTGTGTATTGTTCTTAAAAAATCTTCTGCATTAACATTTCAGATGTAACTTTATCCATGTTTGTTTACATGCCAAAGCAAGATTACAAAATCCAGCTATAGTTTCTATGGTCACTAACCAATCTTAGCAGATTTCTAGGTAAATTGTACTTGATTAAATATTTTTTTAAAGAAAGTACAAGCATAGGAAAACAATTGGTAATCCTTCCCAAAATTTCATTATCATGAAATTACTACTGTTAACCTACTGTTATACCACCATTCTGTGCTCAGGCTCCTTCACTATATTATGACACAATGTGGTGTGAGCTATTATAGATTCTAAACCAAGGATTCCACAGATAAGTTAATCTTATAACAGTTAGACAAAATGTGTTAATGTAGAAATATATTTATTTCAGTGCCTCTAGAATTTCTATGTAGGTAGTCCTCAACTTACAACAGTTAGTTTTGTGACTGTTCAAACTTACAACAGCACTGAAAAAAGTGACTTATGACCATTTTTCACTCTTGCAACCTTGCAACATCCCCATGATCACATGATCAAAATTCAGATGCTTGGCAATTGGTTCATATTTATAATGGTTGCAATATCCCAGGGTCATGTGATCAGCTTTTGTGACAAGCATCTGACAAGCAACATCAATGGGGAATCCAGATTCACTTAACAGCCATATTAATAACTTAACATAAAGAATGATTCATTTAACAACTGTTGCAAGAAAGGTCATAAAACAGGGAAACTCACTTAACAAATGTTTCATTTAGCAACATAAATTTTGGGCTCAATTGTGGTGGTAATTTGAGGACTACCTGTACAACTGACAATATTGGTATACTTGCCCAGACAGTTTCAGTTTATGACTATTCAGACTTCAGTTTGAGCAAAAATACATTCTTTAAATTTGTAAAAGTTATTACGAGTGAAAATGTACTTCTTTTGGTGATTTAAGAACATATTTATAACTTTGAAATTTATGAGAAATACTTTCTTCCCTTAATGTGGGTCTCCAGCCTCACCTTGGTTCACTGGGAGAAGATAACAAATTCCAAGATAGAGAAGCAAGTTATGACTGAGCGTGCAAAAAATGAGGCTTATTTTCTCGTGGAAGGACATTGATGGCATTTGGTCTATGACTCTTGGTGACCTGCAAGCAAAAGCTATTAACATCAGCTTCAGGAAAAAAAAAGTCAATCAATCAATCTAGGTATTCATAGGATGCCCTTTGTACAAAGTGCCTCTGGGTCACTTGCTAAAAATATTACCATCTAATGGGATCTGTTTAAAACAGGGTAGTCAGAGAGATTCAAAACAAAAAAAACGTTAAAGCTAAATGCAGCAGAAGGGTTACTGTCAATTATCTTACCAATCATTCACTTTTATGGCCATACTGGTGTTAGAGAAAGACTTAAATGTTTCTTAGGTTGAGAGAAAACTATTTTTCCATATCTTGCTCCTGTGCTTCTGAGGGAACACGGAGTTGTGCACCAAGAAAAGCAGGTCTACTAAGATTGGCATCCTTTGTCATATGATGGCCAGAGCTGTGAAACTGGCCTGTTTTCCAAATGCAACAGGGAGAGAGAGCATAATCGATTGTGGATATTTTCTAGAAAGTTGGAGTATCAACAATAAGGCAGCAAAAAGAAGCAAAACAGGAGTTGTTTGGTGGCTTTCTAAAGGTCATCTGGATTTTTACAATCAGACTTAGTAGCCTTATTCTCACTTTGGCTGTATTTATTTGTATGTTTATAAACAATTATGCTCTTCCTATACAGAGGGATTCTTAATATAAATAAAGGAAGGAAGAAGAAAGGAAGCCACATATTTAGTTCAGAGGTAATAACTGAAAAATTACAAAAACATTCAAGAATATCCACAATATCCAACTATGAAATTAAGTTTGCTCACAGTATGTCCATCACATTTGTTCTGTATTCCAAAGGCTATCATTTTACATATACATGGTATATTTTATTTTTACTGCTCTGCTGTGTTTCACCATTTTTAGTATTCATACAGAGTAAGGATCACATTGTGCTTATTTGAGTCTAGGAACCTTAATTGGATTGTGACCAAATAAAAATGGACTGGATGGATAGATGGCCATATGTATTTGGTGTTGCTATTAATGAGAAGATACTGTAATTTTCTATCCTTTTCTCAATGGAAAGAAAGGGTTTTTAAAAATGGAAATAGATACTTTAAATATGTCACAGGATTAACACATTTGTTTGGGGATTGCTTTAATTGAAGAAGTTCATTTAAAATGCAGCTTTGAAAATAATTGTTTTGCTTCTGAATGTTAGAGAGCATACCATGGCAGATTTTTGGGCAGCAAAATAAGACTGGGGAAATTGTCCACTCATGCAACTATACACTTTAAGGGGATATTACTGAAAATTACATTAAGTGATTACAAAAAATTTTCAGTGGAAAGAACTTGCTCAAGCACAGGTTTTTTTTTTCACAAACAAAAGCGTAAAATGGCTGTTTTACTCCTTTCACCTGTGGATGCATATACTGCTTTAATTTTTTCTGGTCTGTCTTAGAACAAACAGGCTTTTCAAAAATCTTCACTGCTTATTTTATCAACAGTCACATCAAGTCTGAACCAAATGGAAGAATGTTTCAGTGATGGATGCTCAAAATCCTTTCTGTGCTCAGTCTAATCTTCATCCCTTTGTTTTTACTTCTTAAACATTCTAATAAGTAGAACAGAAACGTGGCTTTGCATTAGGGCAGGGTTGCTTTGAAATTTTTTTGGGAAGGTATGGTTTGAAATGTATAGGCGCATGAGTACAGCACTTTTTCATACAGCCAGAGCTGTTTACCAGGTTTGTCTCTGAGCCTGAAAATAGATGTAGCAGCTTCAACGGAGGAAAATATAGCACACATAACTATATAATTTTATATACAAATATTTAGTTGCTGAGCTATTAAATAGTGACAGTTTATTTATTCTTACTCTTTTATCACGTATCTTGAATGTTCCTAGGCAACTGTAACATACAAGCTAGATTCTTCCACCTTGCCATGTAAACATCTGTTCTTATGGAAACAAATATAGGGAAACTTTTCTTATCTATATTGCAGTTGAAGTCCTTTGGATTTATGGTGTAATTAGTAACTGTTTCTCAAATTCTTCCTATAATTTGTTGAATCATAGTATTTGCTAACATATATTCATATATGTATTGGAATCTGTTGTGCCATAGAAGTTCATGTTAGATAAAGCTTGGTAGAGATCTCTGTGAAATGTAAATTGACTGCCTATTCTAGGTTGGCCTATAATATGTCTATTTTGTTGTGTAGAATAAACTCTAAAATGTCCAGATTCATCAACAAGGTCGATCGCATTATATACATTCAGGATAGGGACATTTATGCTACATGATGGTTTAAAACCATGAGGGTTGGCTTCCTAAAATAATTGAAACAATCTAGGCTTATCATGTATAAACCTATATAGAGAGTAACCTTGAAGGAGAAGAGTTGGCTTTGAAAGTTTCTTAAACAGCACAGGAAATAGTCTGAGTACAACGGTACATTGATTTTATTTCTGAAGCACAATGCTTTGCCATATAGCAAGAATTACATAAAGAATTGTTTCTTCAGTTTAAACATTCTACGCACACAGTTACCTCTCTACACAAATCATTGGTTATTATCACAATTAGCTTGTGTTTACAGAAGCTGTAAGCACATATGCATTAGATTATGAACATTATTTTTGGTGCAGGGTGACATTTGAGGTTTTGATGTCAGTGTATGATATTGGTACTGAAAATTCAGCAGCATACACCTCTAATACGCACACAGGGAGGGAAGTGGTTTCTCTCTAAATGTGATACCATAGCACGCTTAGGTTTTTTTTCCCCTTCTTCAAATATGCATAAATAACATTAAGATGCAATTACAAGTGTGGACTTCCCTCTTTATACTGATTTATGTATTAATTAAAGGATTTATTAGCCTTCAGTGTTTTTCATTTCAAGTTGCACAAGAATTCCATTTGCTGAAAGATTACTTACTCTCCAAAGCTCATTGTACAATGAAATTGTGAACGAAGCATCACCATGACTTGGTGGCACTCAGGAAATGCGATAAGGATATGAAAATGAGCAAAGCTCAAGGAAACAGTCCTGTGCTATGATGAAGAACCATGATCAGTGCCAATGATCTGTGGCAGCCACCAGAAGACAGGGACAAGAACTGATGCTAAGGAACAAGACGATTTTAACCTTCTCTTGAAGTCAGCAGGTTGGTTTACAGAGTATAGTTATGTGACTTTTCTTAGTTGTCTACCAACAACTTAAAAACACTTTCTGGCTTCCAGCATCTGCTGTCAGGGGCAAGCAGCAATGATTATTGTATTCTTAAGAATTTCCAAGATGAAGCAGCTCATTCTCAGAAAGCCTAAAATCTGAAATTAATCTTATGAGGAATGACACAAAAGCTTGCCCATTTTATCCCAATCTTTTCCTTAACACCAATTAGTTTTTTGCACCAAGCATTACACCTTTGTGAAGAAGAACTCCCTAACCCAGCAGCCCCCAACCTTTTGGACCCCAAGGAGAGGGCATGGTTTCATATGCTGCCTGATCCTGTGCATGGGGCTTTGCTCATTTGTGCCACTTGGTTTCTCATGCGCTGAGCCCAGTGCCAGTCCACGGTCTGGGGGTTGGGGACCCCTACCTTAATCTTACTAGTAAACCCTAAATCCAGTCCCACCCAACAAAAAAATATACCCTCAGGAATCAGTACAGGACTTTCTGACCCAAAGTCCTTTTTAGCTTGAGTGCCTGTGAGCTTGCAAATAAACAAAAGGCAAAATATGCCTGCTGGCTCTGCCTCTCTCTTTCTTCAAGGAATCTTAACAGATTAAATTGTTAGGTAGGGCAGGTACAATATTCTGGCAGGCCACAAATGGAATCCATAGAACCTCCTCTGAATTGTAGCACATTCCTAGAATTATTGTAATAGGTGCCGTAATTTAAGTAATTCAGTTTGAATTGCTGAACAAATTAAGTCTCATTCAAAAATCCTTAGTACGCCATAGGAAGGCAATATATTGTTTAAGGAAGTTATAACAGCAGCAAGTTACACAAACAGTAAGCAAATCATCACCTAAGAGAAACTCATAAAGGAAGTACCCCATGTACATATATTTATATAAAAGGATGTGGTTTTGGCCACAGTTACTTGAGAATGTTCTACCAACTCCAGAAGTACTTATTTCCAAATAAATATGTCCTAGAAGGGTAAGAGATCTAGCATACAGCATGATGCATCTTTAAGACAACCAAACAAAACATCTAAGCTGTACCTCAATTTTCCAGCTACCAAGAAATGAAGAAAACCAACAACAACTTGCTTTCCTATTTGAACTATGGGTCAACTTAGTTTAATTTCTCAACTTACAATGTTGAGCAATTGTTTAAAGTTATACTGGCACTGAAAAAAGTAACTTTAAGACCTCATACTTTTAATTGTCATAGCGTCCCCAAGGTCAAGTGATCAAAATTTGGTTGCTTGGCAACTGGCATGTATTTATGATGTTTGCAGTATCCTGGGGTAACATGATCTCCATTTGCAACTTTCCTAGATGGCTTTCAATAAGCAAAGTCAACAGAAGAAGCCGAATTTGCGGAACAATCAGGTGATTCATTTAACAACCAAGGTGATTCACTTAACAACCATTGCAAAAAATGCATAAAATAGTGTGTCTCACTTAACAACTGCCCCACTTAGGAACAGAAGTACCACTCCCAGCTGTGGTCATAAGTCGAGAACTGACTGTAATAGTGGCCTGAAATAGACAACTGATATGCTGCTGAGCGTTCTTGTAAAAGAGAGCTAGGAGCCCATTTCAAATAAGGTATGCTTTTTGAAGTCCATAAATAAAGAAGTCATTTTAAAACACTGGCTTCATGGCCAACTAGAATATAGTCATACATATTTCAAAACATGAGAACTGTATAATAAAAACCTTAAAAGGCAATTTTCAGCAGAGGAAACAAGACAAAATAGCAGAGGTATAGTAGATACTAATAAGAAAGAAGTTTTATTTTTCCCTTTTAAATTTAGCATTCCCCCTCCCCGCTGTTCTAGATCACATGTATAAGATTGTAAAGAAAATAGCTTTTATAGTTTCACATCATTGTTTTGCTTGATAGCGAGCCATTAGGAGTGGCCATTTGTGAGCCGTACAAAACAGCCAGATTTCTTTGCTCTTGTGCCTGTACCCCTCATCAGATGCCTGTCTTACTGGGTCATTATCAGGGAAATTACTGCATTCATTTTTCAGTCCTGAAATGTATTTTACGCATCATGTCTCCAGCCTGAGGAAACCTGTCATTTTCGTGAGACTCCTTCCCCTCCCGCTCTCCCCCCCCCCGTAAAAAAATTGTTTCACAAATTTGCGGCTGTTCTCATTTACAGAAGGGTTGCTATTAAAAAAGGAAATAGACACACAAGAATCATGTGCTGCTATCTGAGATGATAAAGGGAAGTTGTTTTATGTTGATTTCTGCTTTGACACGCACGGCAAATGGAAGGGTGTCAAATCACAAATGGTCTCGATTAACAAAAAAATATGAGGAAGTGTGTGATTTCCTTGGACCAAGAAATGTATTACAGGCAGTATTACAATAACATAACATTAGAACTGATGTTTCCAAAATTTCCACTGATAAGCAAAGCAGTTGTTAAGTGAGTTTTGTCCCATTTATGACCTTTTTTGTCACAGTTGTTAAGTGAATTACTGCAGTTGTTAAGTGAATTATGTATTCAATAAGCAAATCTGGCTTCCATCATTGACTTTGCTTGTCAGAAGCCAGCTGGGAAAGTTACAAATAGCGATCACATGACTCTGGGATACTGCAATTGTCATAAATACATGCCAGTTGCCAAGCACCTGAATTTGGATCATGTGACAACAGGGGATGCTGCAATGGTTATGAGTGTGAAAACCAGTCATAAGTCACTTTTTTCAGTGCTGTTGTAACTTTGAATTGTCACTAAATAAATGGTTGTAAGCTGAGGGCTACCTGTAATCGAAGATTAATAAGGGAGAAATTCCTTTACAGAAGCCCATATTAAATTATTTCTTATCCTTTCTAGGGAGGAGATTTTCAAATATCAACACTCTAGTGTCATTACTTATTACTTATTAAGATTCTGTGGCCTTGGAAACCATGATACATTTTCTTCTATTCTATATCTTTTATCATGATATAAAGCAAGAACTTATTCAGCCACTACTTTTGAGCTTTTATTTTGTATCTCTTATTTATTGTACTTATTTATATCCTGTCTTTATTGGTTTTATAAATAACTCAAGGCTCTGAACCTAATACTAATACCTAAAACTTCCTTTTATTTTCTCACAGACTGTTTCTAGCCTGGTGCCATTAGACCAAATTGGCTCTCAAGTTGTGATGTGAACCTTGCAGAAGATTTTTATATGTTTAATATGTTATTGAAAGGAAAGTCAGTTATTGTTTATGTAGCCAAGATCATAATGGTAACCATTCAATTGTGTCTGGAAGCAAAATCTAATGGGCTACTTTGCTTCATGTCTTCCAATACTTCTTTCAGTTGTTCTATGCACTGGCTAGTGTCAGCTTTGGTGGTGTCCAGCTTTGGCGGCCTGGTTTCTTTGCCTATTATTAAGTCAATGTGTTAAGAATGAAACTCAATGTGTGGCATTTATTGTACGTGTTGGTTGGCCAAAAGCTGTAATAAAAATACATTCATGCTTCAACCAAAGAGAACAAAAAGAAACCCAATTTCCTTATTTCCCAATATTTATTTCATATTTTTTTAAAAATTACATAGTAATAATCTAAGACTAAAGCACCAAGTTGTCAAAATCTGTAGTTGGACAGTGCTTTTTATCACAGAAAGGTGGACAAGCTTTAGATTTGCCAAAAAGTTTTTTAATGTGATTGTTAGGCTAAGTAAATTAGAAAGATGGAAAAAAACTCCTCTTCCTTTTCCATGGTGAGAGATTCCAGACTGAATGTAGAGATTCATCACAGTTAAATCCAAGTATTAAAAAAACATTTTTTCTTTCTTTCTTATAACTGATGACAGACATACTGCAGTATATATCCACATAATGCATACTTAATTGACAGAATTTACTGTTATGAGGTAATTCCTTTTTACTATTCTTTCTCCAAGGTGAGAAACCAAGTGAGCAGTTCTTTCCATTTTCCTTCTATCATTTCAAACAATTCCATAAGGTAGTTCTACAACAGAGGGAGAAGAAGCAAATATGCCCAGGGAGCTTCAGTGCTGAGGTAGGATTTTAATGTTTACCTCCCATATCTTAATCCAAGGGTGCCAAACTCGCCACATCATGTTGCTGTCACATGATGTTTTGTGACATTTTTCCCCTTTATGGAGTTGGGGGGGCCCTGTGGCCTGCATGTAACACATCCGGTCCGTGGGCCACCAGTTTGATACCCCTGTAAAACCCAACCCTCTAACTGCTACCTTATACTGGGCCATCTTTTGTGATTGCTGCAAGAAGGGGACTAGAAAAACAAAGTAATGTGAAGTGGACTATCAAGAACGCTAGGGAAACACCCTTCTGTCTCCATTTTCAAAGGCAGCCTGCTAATCAAAGTTCCTGGGAGCAACATAGAAAAGACTTTTCCCATCAAGCCTTCTTTGTATAATTCAGTGCTTTTAGTTAGTCTGTTGAAAAACTGTTAGATTTGGATAAAACAAGTCAACTTGCAGCCCCGCAATGGCTGGATACCTTCATTTCATATAACAAAAGAGCTTTGCATTGTTTAACTTACAGTACTGTACATATAGTAGATGTTCAGGGTTTAAATACTGACTCTGCCACAAATACTGCATAAAATCAGCTAAGCCCAGGGCTCTACCAGATGTTTTGGTTTACATTTCCCATTTCCCTCGCTTTGGACTCTACACTCTGATTTAAGAAAGTCATGGGCCAAAGCATTTGGAGACACCAGTTGTTTCCCCCTGCTTTAAATCTTTCTTCCCATTGAAAATAGAAGGGTGAGGGGAACTACCCAAGCCAACTGCAGGATCAATGTAAATTGAACCAGATTTTAGACTGTGCCTTTGGCCCCATCAGAGTGTTGGATTCTATTGATTCAAATCATTTTCCAATCTGCCCTGGCCACCCTGCTGATCAATCCTCTTTTAACCCTCTCCAATAACCATGGAATATTTTGTAGATAAGAGGAATAATCTGAAGTAGAATGTTCCCCTTCAAGAGTAGAATTATAGTTCCATCCAATCCAATCTTCTCTGACAGTATAAAATTATTGCATCCTATCTTACTCCTCTTTAAGTTAAGTTAACTATGGAAAATGACAGCAAAATTGCACTTATTTCAATATTTTGAGTATAGGTGTTATAGGTGAATATTGTTCACCTATAACACAGCAGCTGCTGATCTGTCCTTACCTGAGTGAATACCTTACTTGGAGTGTCATGTTCACTGAAGTGGAACTGACTGATTCATATCTTGCCTAGGTTTACATCCAGTGTAAGACATCATGTAATGCAAATAAACATTCAAAAGTCAGTTCATTTGGCTGCTATAAATATAGTAAATAATAATGATTGCAGTACTAGTATAATAATATAATGCAACCTAAGAAAGTTTGATTTCTTCATTATTTTCATTTCAGATTAAAGCTCTTTATTTGGTAAGGTATTGCCTAAAGAGCTATATATAAACTGTACACATTACTACCGTACTAGTAACTTATTTGAGGGCATAGAGGTGAGAGATTTTTTTGGTAAGAAGTTGACAATTTCTTATTTTGATGAGACTTCCAGCAGAACTGAATCCTTAACTGCTCAGGTTGCCTTCATTTTCTTTCATGCACAGTTGCTTTCATTTATCAGATCTGATTGTTTGCATAATATTGTGATTGTTTTCTTTCTAGTATATGAATTCTATTTCAGGAAGATCAGGGGTAGGATTTATGAAGGAAGGAAAAAGAAGCAAAAGTAATGTAAAAATGTGGCTAAGAGTAACAATGGCAGCAAAATGATAAAAATGATTTTTATATAATGAAAGAATAACATATGAAGAATAAATGTATACAAATGGAGGTTAACAAAGAAACTATGGATAATCTTACACATCTCTTTGGATGTTATAGGTGAACTGTAGTAGATATGAAAGATACATTCAACTCCAAATATTTGCAAGAGAAAACAAGGGAAAGGGACAAAGAAAGGGTTAGAATAAAGAAATAATAAAAACACAGGATGTTATGCCCAATGTCACCCAGCTGGCTTTCATGGCTAAGGTGGGACTTGAACTCATGGTTGTTTTAACAATTTTAATAGTTGATATTCTCTGCCTAACAGTAGGACCAGCTGGGAGATGACAAGAATATCTCCTCATGTACACAACATAGCAAGCTGAAGAATTCCAGAGTCTGTCATCTACTATCATAACTGCTTGCATCTCACAATGTCAAGATGTTTCTCTTACTTCCACAGGTTGTTGCTCCACCAGGAAACATTTCAACAGTCTGACAGTTGGTGCTTTTGATTTGACAGTAGCAGACAGCAATGGAACAGCAACATTTGAAAAAGTGCAATTTATCTTTTCAATTATTTTCATGAAATCAACTGACAGAGACTAGTTATGGCAAAAACACTTATGAATATGATACCTAACTCTCCTACAAATAATGGACTATGGGAAAAGTGTGGTCATCTGAGCTGACTTCTAGACTGATGACTTCATGAGGAGAAGTAAACAAAGACGGGAGTCTTTTTATCACCACCAAAATGAGGAAACATGCTGAAGAGTACATGAGGGACAATGGCATCTACTCACTAACATTATGCTAAGTTTGTAAAGGTCTCCTGTTACAAACAAGGGATTGTTTTACCTCAGTGCAATGACAAAGATGTTACATCAACACCTTTATTAAGTATTGCTTACTGCTTTGCTCTGATGGAGAAGGCAATATTGATGGTTGTGAATCTGATCCACCTAGGTACAAACTGGCAAAACCAGGTGCTCCTACATGGTTCTGCATATTATGACATTAATAAAACATGATCACAAGGCCCAGGTTAGCCTTCCATCCCAAAGCCTACTCTTCTCAAGTTTCTGTTCTGTTACTCATGCACATGGTTGTTTTCAAGTTGGAAGAATTCAGAAATTTTCTCACTTCTTCTGCATTCCAGTGGTGGAGAAAACCTCTGAAATGAGACTATAAAGAGTAGGTGGAAAAACCTTGGATTCTCTGTATCTCAATGCTCTAAAATTAATTCATACACCACCATTAACTGGGGCAAGGGTATATATGTTACAATGTTCTGTCAGCATTGTAATACAAGAGCTTAGTTTTAGCCTGAAACTTCCTAGTGGCCCTGCAGAAACTTAACTGCCCTAGTCAGTGTTTCATACCCAAAAGATGGAAAAGATTAACTAAGTATTATCCTTCTACAGTAGTCTTGCTTTTTAAACAGAAATGAATTGCTAGAGAAGCCTAGTGACAACTGTGTTGCTCTGGGAATTCCACCTCTCTCTTGTCCTATTTTTCAGAAAGAGAGTTATATCCTAACGTTTGTCCCCTGGCTCCATCTGAAGCGAAGTCAATCTCAAATGGGACACTAGGGTTTTTTGTTTTCTTTTATGAAAGAAAGAGCACCAGCAAACCAATAGAAGCCAGGATGTTAAAGGGACAGCTGAGTGAATGGCAAACATGACTGCTCTACATTTGACTGAGTCATTCTTTAGAGTGCTACTTTGCACTGTACATGGGGGTGACTTATTTGCCCTGGGGAGTAGCTGCCTTAGTCATGTTGTTTGAAAAAGGCACTGGATGATTTGTGACAAAATGGTATCTTCTAGATTTTCATATTTTAGAGTAGTGTTTCTCAGCCTTAGCAACTTTAAGACATGTGGACATCAACTCCCAGAATGCTCCAGCCAGCATGCTTTACAGGAGAGGGTGGGAGGGACTCTATATATGAGTTTCACCCAATTAGGGTACTATCCAGAAGTGTGGACATCACATGTTTAAAGATTGTTTAGCTAGGATTATGTATATTTTCTGCTACTAGTTAAGATGGATGTTTGAGCATTGTAAACCTTACACATCTGGAAGGAACCAGGTTGGAGAAGCTGTTTGTGTATGATGACCTAAGAATGAACTGCTTGATCTTAGTGGGAATTGCTGATGAACAGGGGCCACATCAGGTTCGGGGAGCGCGCCCCCGTTGGTTGCGTACGGTGGCGCGCTCCGACCCCCAAATTACTTCCC
>JAEANM010005346.1:0-19720 GCA_017656035.1 Myanophis thanlyinensis
CTGCGGCTTTTTATATTTGCCGCAACTTCAAAATCCTGCGCTTCCCATTGGCTGGTGGGCCAGCCAATGGGCATCGAAGTCCTGACAGCCAATCGGCTGTCAGGTCGTCCGTTCAAGATGGCAGACCAGCGTGAAGACTCTGGCCGCGCATGCGCAGTATACAACAGAATGACTGAGAGAGCCAAGACCTGCCAAGGGGAAGGCAGGAGCCTTGAAAAACAGCCGAGTACTGATAGGGCTGAGACCTGTCGTGGAGGTCATGGGCACTGGTCATAACAGCAGACATTGTGTTTCGTCTCTGTTCCTTCTCCTTTTCTCTCCTCTGTTCACTTCCCTCAAACTGCTCCCTATCCCTATCCTTATCCCTAGCCTTCCTACAGACTATTCCCCTTATAGGGGAATAGTCTGTAGGAAGGATAGCTTTTCTCGATTTTGCAGTCACATAAGCATTTCACTGCATGTCATATATGTGTCATATATGTGACAAATAAAACTTGAACTTGAATAGAATTCTTTATTGGCCAAGTGTGATTGAACACACAAGGAATTTGTCTTCAGTGCATATGCCCTCAGCTACCATCTTGATTCTTTTGAGTTCCCTGGAAAACACCCTTGTACTTAAAAAAAATCATAAATAGTAGGGTGGGAATATAATGGCCTTCCTTCCTTCCTTCCTTCCTTTTTCCTGATTAAAAAAGCTATATTTTTATTAAAGAACCCTACTTTTTTCTATAGAGCAAAGTACTTTTTCCTAAGTACATTTAGCATAACTATAACTTGCAGTCCTGCTATGATTTAAGCCAATTTAAAATGTGAGGTCACACCTGCTAAGGGCTGTTGTTATTGCTTAATCAGGATTGGGAAACAGATTGTATTCATTCGAGGAAGGGCAAGGAAAACACATCGCTGTCTAAAAAATCATACCATATCTCCACCAACACCTGGCAGGACACGCTTCTGAATATAAACAGGGAGCAAGCCCTAAACTCTCTAGCACTGATGATATTACCTGGGTAATGAGATGTCTGCAAGTAAACAATCAAGCTCAGAGACTCTGCAGAATAAAAAATCATTTAGCTGAAGCCATTTTTAAAGAATCAACATAAAAGTATGAACAAAAGGAGGGAGAAAACAATACAAGACGCACTCACCCAAAAGCCAACATAACCTATTTCCTGGTTTTAAAAGTATGCAGATATTAAATATAAAGGATTGCAACTTCTTTGGTTCAGATGATCCTAGACTAGTAAATTTCCCTATACTAAATTGGTAAAATTTTAACAAAAATCCAGAGAAAAATAATTCTCCCTGAAAAATGACGCAGTCACATTTTAACCCCTCTTTTATTTTGCTGCCAAATGAGCTTTATGGAATAGCTTGTACTTTGAAATCTGGAAAAATAATTACCCAGTTTGCACTTCACTCCAAAGATGTCACTTCCTGAGAAAAAGGAAAGCTATACTGTAGAACAGGAGTCCCCAACTCCCAGGCTGTGGGCCACTACTAGGCTGTGGCGTATTTGCAACCTTGCACGAGCGGTGGGCTCACACAAATTGAGCTATATATGTATAGGTGTGCCAGCCCCCCACTCACGCAACCTGGCTCCCCACTCTTCCTCCTCCACCAGGCCACCAAGCCACAAAGTTTGGGGACCGCTGTTGTATAACTTAAACATCGAACCATAACAGAACAGGGTTTTTACACTAGGTATAAATAGAAAACCACATGAAAAGCAATTTCAGTGTCCAGCTTGTTTTCCAGCTGCTGTAAAAATAACACCATAACTCATATATACATTTCTTTGTAAAGATTACTATAAACTGACCCTACCCGGCATTGTAAATAATGTTTAGAAACTGTAAATTAATTTTGTGAAATAAATCCTGCAATGAGCTACTTCATCTTGAAGTACTTATTTATTTTCAGCACTATTTCACCCATCTGCGGTAGTATATCAGAATTTTCAAGCTAGGTGGTTTTCTTTTATGGGAGCGTTGATTAAAGTTTTATACTCTTTTCTAAGTTAAAGAAATCCAACTTTATTTCATCTCCAACATGTTCTATTTCATTCCTTCCACCCCTATATTTAGATGCATAAGTTCAGTATGAGGGCTGTAACAACCATTATGCTGCACAGACAGGCAGAAGACAAAGAGAGCACATCCATGAATAATTTACCTGTCAGAAAATATAATGAAAAACTGGTAATCTCACAACACATATATAGACTCAACCACAGTTTCAAGTGGGAAACTATTGGCATGTTAGAACAAAAGCCAAATCCAAGAATGTTAGAGAATTCTTGGAAGCCTGGCATTTAGAGAAATTAGTCAACAGTAGACACATAGAGATAAATCACTTTTACACACCATTCAAAGAAGACAACAAAGGAAATAAATAGAAACATCCCTTCCAGCAGCCAACATTCAGATAAGCAGACAAAAAAATTAGACAAAGTTCTCTTATCAAGGAACCACCAAGGAGCAAACTACATCCCTGCCATAATTGTCACATATAATTATCACATATAAACAGGCATCAAACCTCACATTCACACACCAATGATATTGCTTAGTTGGATAATGGAATGTGTGCAAAGCAAACAACCAAGCCTAGAGGAAACCAAGAGCACCACATGTATTTCACTCTTAGTTTAATTTTTCTGACTGTAAATCAAAGGTATCTTTAGAAAGGGTCACTAGCTTCATGAGTGAAGCTCTGAGCCCATTTTACACACATCTAATGTGTGTGTGTAGCACATGTTAAAAATCAGCAGAGTTTTGATTGCTTGGTAGTGCCAACCATTGTGAAAGTAGCATCTGTCCCTTGTGGATGTCCCTGCTATAAAATATAGAATGAGCTATTAAAGATACAATCCACTCCGTGTAATTTCCTTTCTGTTTTATTTTGTTTGCTACTTTCTTTTTGTGGGTATCACATAGATTCAGCTTTTGGCTGATCATCAGCTCCAAGAAGCTGCTTCTCCGCAGATAAAGAAGATGATTCTTTTATTTCTCCATCTGCTCATTTTCAGACATATATCTTTGCACTGCAAAGCAGTAATTTAAATAAAGAAATGCATTTTCTATTGGCTCATAAAGGAATAAAGCCAGTAAAAGTATGTAAAGACAGCTTTTAACTTTGGGGGGGTTTATTACAAGCACCAAAGTTACTCAAAGACACTCCATTTATTGGACAAATAAAGCTGCAAATGGTTTGTTTAAGATTATTTAATGAAATGCAGGATAAACAGGGATTTGGGTAAATAGACATCAGTGTTAGTTTAACAAGAAAAAGAAGAATGGAAGCTGGCTGCAGTGCGCATAAAATGTACTGTATATAAAGTCAAATCTTGGCCTAAGTAAGTCTTAAAACTGAATCTACATTTTCACTGTGAACAGAAATTCTAAGTGAGCGCATGTAAAATTGTGAACATAGATACCCCAGACTTACCAGATAGACAGACAGACAGACAGACAGACAGAACTACCAGTCAACATAGCATCAACTCTCAAAGTCAAAGATGATCAATACATCAGTGCAATGAAAACCATAAAACCAGACATGGAAAACATATGATTGTTTGCTTCTCCCACTTATCAGGCTGATGTGATTGTCAAGTACCCATACTCCATTATGAATGAAAGACGAGCAAAAACAAAAAAGGGATAATTCAACAGATATAACCTAGACTGAAAATTGTGTTAAAATTGTGACTTTATGCTTTATGATAGGACTTTCCCTACTTGAGTGGACAGAGGCCAGTTAATCGATGCTGGTTAAGTTCATTATAGGATAAAAGAAAAGTCCTGCATGTACATTGATGATTAAACTAGATTTTCTCAAACCCTCAACTGTTGCTGTGTTTCTACCATCTATTACAATATGAGCAGGTGCAGCTGATCTCCTGGCTTTGTTTTTAATCATGCCTGGATCAAACAGATGGGCATTTTGTGGAGCATAGAAAATGTTTAAGAGATGTCTGCCACTTTTGCTTACATTTAAAGATTAAACATATTTTGCCCAGAGCCTTTTATAAAATGAAGATCCTACTTCTAATTTACTCTGGAACTTCAACAGTTCTGAGGCATTTTCATATGATTTCCTTCCTTGCCTTGACAGAGATTCTAAGGGTCTTAATTGTTTTCCCAATGAGATCCTGATGGCTCATGATTCACAAAAAGAAGTAGGGAGGAGAATTCTAATTATGAATGAAGCCAAATATATGTGTCCCAGGATAACACTGAAGAATCCAATCTGGGTCAGTCACCGGGACTAGAGGTTTAGTTTTCTAAGCTTTCAGACTCATGCTGGAGCCCTTCCGCAGGGAACTTCTAGCTCTCTGGTGAGATAGAACTTCCTTGAAGATAGCTTCAGCACAAGTCTGAAAGCTCAGAAGACTAAATCTCTGGTCCACGTGGCCATTCCAAATTGGACCCTTCAAGAATTCTAATTCTAATTCTTGAACTGGACACAAAAGCAATCTAATCACAAAAATTCTGATTAGCAGATTACAGAATTACAGACTAACAGAAACCATTCAGAGGTCAATATAAAAAACCACACCTCTTCTCTTCTAGTGGACTACTAGTCCCTAAGATTTCCTGGGAATCTGTTTTTCCAACTACTACTATGTTAACCTTCCACAATCTCACAACACCATTTAAAGAAATCCTAAAACACATTAGATGGCAAAAAAAAAAAAAGATAAAGAACCTTCAGAGAATGGGAAGAAAGATTTTGATATTGTAATGTTTGGTTTAGTTGTAAAGGGACAACAAAAAATGACCCAATAGCTGCATATTAAAACCTGCCTCTTATATCAAATTATGCTAGATATTCTACCAACAATTTCATTAAATCATGGCCTTCTAGTTCTCATGTCATTATCATTGTCATGCAACCAGTTTATAGTCAAGCTTCTGTCGAAGTTTCTGTAGAGAAAGAATTCCTGAATACATTTCCAAGAATTGCTAAAGCAACTCAATAGAATATCCAAATTATACAACTGTAATTGAACGGTAACATTTCATGTACACCTCTGATTAAAGTATATTTTGTAGCAGAAGAAGAGAAACTATGGCTTTCCAGATGTTATTGAACTATAGCTCCATCGTTCATAGTCATTGTGATGCTGGATATGGAATCTGGATCCTGTAACTCAAAACATTTGGATGGCCAAACATATACTGTATAGTGTTTCCTATATACCATACTTCTACAGTAAATATGTGCTTAATAAGAGTTTTCCAATCATTCACTTTTGGATCCACAAGTATATTTGCTTTCACGGTAAAAACACTCTTCTAAGCAGAAATCTAGGCGACTTCTAAAAGGCAATATATAAAAAGGAAGTTCATGACTGAAAACTGTAGTGTAATAGATTAGGTTAGTAGTAATTCCCAAACAGTGACACAGTGAATGATTCATGTGACATTTTGTCTTCTTATTACAATTCTTGTTGGAGAAATTAGGTTCTGAATCCATTTAGTCAAAAAGATAGGGCTTCAGTGCACTTCACTGACCTTTGTAATATCTCCAGAAATTATATAAGGCTTGTGTATATCATGCTGTTTTCCTCTTCTAAAGATCAGTAGATTTGATGAGAAGGAAAAGCAGTATTTTGTAATGACTGGCTTTCTTTGCTGTGATTTATTCTCTCTCTCTCTTTCCTCTATTCTCTTTCTTCTCTACTCTTCTCTCTCTCTCCACATGTGTATATAATTAAGTCCAGTGGTGGGATGCAACCACTTTTTACTACCAGTTTGGTGAGCACACGCTTTGGGTGAGTAGGAAAGCTGTGGAGGAGGAAAACAGCTGTGCCACGCGATTCAGCTCAGCTAGAAAGAAAAAAAGAAGGGGATATAGGATAGGATACGCCAGGGGCAGGTGGGCGGGGCTAAGTGCTCATCGCCACTACCAGTTCGTTAGAACCGGTGTGACCAGACAGTATCCCACCTCTGATTAAGTCCAGTTAGACATTATTTTGTGGGATTATCTGAAATGAGTTTGAGTCTATGACACCAGATCAGGTCGATACTTGTTCCTTAGATTCATGTTCTTCCCGTGCCTCACAAATTGTTAGGATTACTTAGGAGATGGCCTTGGGAACTTGGATACCTGAGGTGTTATCTGCTTCTTTGACAGAGGTTCTTTCAGTCTTGAAAATGGCAGTGATGTAACCCCTGCTCAAGAAACCATTACTTGATCCACAGATTCTGGACACTTTATGTCCCATCTTCAGCTTTTTTTTTGGGGGGGGGGAGAGGAAAGGCTTTTGACAATGTGATCCAACAATAGTTCCTGAGAATCCTGGAGGAAATAGATTATCTGGACTCAGTCCAGTTAGCTCAGTCTGGGGACAAAATAACAGAATAACAGTGTTGGAAGAGATAGTAGAGGTCTTCTAGTCCAACTCCTTGCTCAACCAGGAGACCCTATACAATTTCAGACAAATGGCTGTCCAAGTTCTTCTTAAAAACCTCCAGTGTTGGAGTACTTATAACTTCTGGAGCCATGTTGTTCCACTGATTAGTTGTTTGATCAGGAAATTTTTCCTTAATTCTAGGTTGGTTCTCTCCTTGATTAGTTTCTATCCATTGCTTCTTGTTCTGCCTTCAGGTACTTCACAAGATAGGTTGACCCCCTCTTCTTTGTGGCAGCCAGAGATAAGATAGGTTGTGTTTTTTAATAACTTTTAGCAGAGATGGGATATGAACCTCCATTCTGGTGCTCTTTGATCTTTAGGCAGTTTTTGATACTCTTGATGCTATCCATCTGGACCAGCTATGATATTTGGATATTTTACTGTGGTGGTTCTCTTTTTTCTCTGATCAGTTCCAGTCAATAGTAACAGGTAGAAAAGATTGAGCTCATGATATAAAGGTGAAAGTCGGAAAATTAGAATATTGTGGAAAAGCTCATTTATTTCAGTAAATGCAACTTAAAAGGTGAAACTAATATACAGTATGAGATAGACTCATAACAGGTAGAAAAGATTGAGCTCATGATATAAAGGTGAAAGTTGGAAAATTAAAATATTGTGCAAAAGTTCATTTATTTCAGTAAATGCAACTTAAAAGGTGAAACTAATATACAGTATGAGATAGACTCATTTCATGCAAAGCAAGATAGTTCAATGCCGCGCCACATTGAGGCAGTAATTGCTGCAAAAGGGGCCCAAACCAAGTATATATGCATATTTATACTTTTCAGAGCTCCGATATTGTTCTATGTACAATCCTTGTTTTATTGATTGCATGTAATATTCTAATTTTCTGAGATGGGGGATTTGGGGTTTTCATGAGCTGTATGCCATAATCATCTCAATTATGATAAGCCACAGCTTGAACTATCTTGCTTTGCATGTAATGAGTCTTATCTCATAAATTAGTTTCACCTCTTAAGTTGCATTTACTGAAATAAATGAACTTTTGCACAATATTCTAATTTTCCGAGTTTCACCTGTATCATTATGGAGGGCTGCAAGACTCAATACTTTTCCCCCTTCTAGAACTGCATGAAACTTCAAAAATTTCCAATCTGTTTGGGTGGTTGACAGCAGAATATTTGGACCTAATGAAGTGCTTTGTGGTTGGAGCATTTCCAGTAGAACATAAAATTCCTTCCCACTACACTAGCACTAGCATCATCACTTAAGATTTATATACCGCTTCACAGTGCTTTACAGCCCTCTCTAAGCAGTTTACAGCGTCAGCATATTGCCCCCAACAATTTGGGTTCTCATTTTACTGACTTAGGAAGGATGCAAGGCTGAATTACCTTGAGCTGGTCAGAATCGAATTGCGGGCAGTCAGCAGAATTAGCCTGCAATATTGCATTCTAACTGTGCCACCATGGCCAACGCATACTTTCTATTCATAAAATCAATCATTCCCATTAATTATTAATTCAAATTAGTGGAAAATACATTTAAAGTAAATAAGTATGTATTTAATTACAGGATTTATAAAGCCACTTAGCTCAAGCAATGACTCCAAAAAGCCCACTACAAATCATTATATATGAATGACATCCAGAAACTACTTTTGGTTAAAAACCAGAAAGTTTTACTGCTATGATTTACAATGTAATTAAACTGAAATATGGTTGGATGGCTCCAAATATAGTTGCATCTGACCAACTTTAGTTTTACTGATTTCAGGGTATGATTAAGCATAATTAAAGCTATGCCCAACCCAGATATTTAATTTAACTCCCTTATACAAGCCGAGGAAAAGATATAGTACATTTCCCAGGAAAATGGATGAAGTCAAATACAGAAACATCAAAAGGGTAAGCTTGATGATGATCAACCAATTTACCAAAAGAAAAAAAAACTCATGAAAATATGAGGTTAAAACACTTTAATGGGAATGTGGATTACTGTGTGATTTTTTTCAACAATATACCTTGGGCTTCCTATACAACCCACAACTAAGTTAATAAAAAAGCCATGAAAATATCCTCACCAATACTCAGAAATCGGTATTTTCAGAAAACCATCAAGGAAAGGACTTTTATTTTTCAAATGTTGCCAACCACTTTTAGTAGATTCAGGCAAAAAACATCAAATCTGGACTTTCCTTATTTCTTTTTCTTTTTCAGAAACCCAGCATGAAATAATCAATGAAAAGCAGTTCACAGAAAGGACAGCTTGTTATTCGTTTTGGAACAAGATGGAGGCAGGGAATAACTCCTTACAAAATATTTCTCCGTCACTAGCTGAGAACTTCTCAGGTGCCATTTTGAAACCCTTTGGGCAAGGCAAAGTTTGGATGACAACTGATTTTGCTCTTTATAAATAAGAAGTAGAGTAAAATAATCTTGTTTATATCGCCCACATTGGAACAATGGGATGCAATTATTGCTTATATCTTATGTGAAGCAGCAGCACAATGGGCTGTAAATAAACTCACTATACAGGTAGTCCTTGACTTATGGCCACGATTGAGCCCAAAATTTCTGTTGCTAAGTGAGATAGTTGTTAAGTGAGTTTTGTCCCATTTTACGATCTTTCTTGCCACAGTTGTTAAGGGAATCACTACAGCTGTTCAATTAAGAACACAGCGGTTAAGTGATTCTGGATTTCCTCATTGACTTTGTCAGAAAGTTGCAAAAGGTGCAACCTGGAACATTGCAATAATCATAAATATGAGACACTTGTCAAGCATCCAAGTTTTGAGCACATGACCATGGAGATGCTGTAATAGTCAAAAGTGTAAAAAACGATCATAAGTTGCTTTTTTTTCAGTGCCATTGTAACTTTTGTAAGTTGACAACTACCAATATATGTTAAAATTATCCAGACGTCAAAATGATTCTCTTGTTTTCAAATTGAAGGTTGGACTTTCTTTATCATTCAGGATGTCTGATTTCATGAAATGAGCCTCTGGCACATTTCTGTTAATGAAATAAATTGTGTAGCTCTTAGGCTGTTGGTTATTTCAGATTTTCAGATGGGATTGTACATAAATAAATCACTGAATCAGTTCAGCAAGTTCCAAATTAGAAGTATATAATTTATTTTGCTTTTTCCAATTAGAATGGAAAGTTGCATGGGTCACCTTCAAATTTAATTTCCAAAGTGAATTCACAAAACTTTATTAGACAAAGTAATATGTTGTTTTAAATATTTCACTGTGTATATTTTCAAATGGTATTTTCATTATATTTAAAGATGTATTTGAAAAAAAAAGAATAGATTTGAGGCAAGAAGAATATGAATATTTGCATAGTTTCAATTAAAGAGTGAATGAATGAATTCAATAAAGCTTAAATTCTTTTACATATTTGCATACAGGTAGTTTATGTTTATCACAGGAAAAGAGTGACTATTTGACTAAAGATTTCTGAGCAGTCAAATGGTTATATGTGACTGTCTATTTGATAAAATAATTGCTAGATTTAGAATAATAATATGTATTAAACCCTTAATTGCAGAATTGAATCCTGAAAGAAAGATTCTTAATAAGCACCATTAACAGGGTTTTCTTGTCAAAAAATTAAGGGGTTAATAATATACAAAATCTTGGAAATGGAATAAATCCATATTCTAGTACAATGATGGCGAACCTATGGCACCAGTGCCACAGGTGGCACACAGAGCCATCTTGCTGGGGACACAAGCTGTCAGCCAACTTACTCCAGCTGAGCATGCACATGTGATTGTGCATGAATGCATGCACAATTGCAGAGACCCAGCTAGTCTTCAGACATCCGCTGTGCATGCGTGCGACTGCAGCAGGAAATCTAGCTGTTTTTTAGAGCTCTCCTGCGCATGCACACATGATTGGTCATGTGTGCGTGAGTGCCTGCGTGCAGCTTCTGTGCATTGCACATTCAAAAGCTTCATGCATGCACAGATGGTGGGGTTGCACATGCAGCGCACGTGGAGGAGCCGCACGCATGTGCAGATGGCACATGCAAAGCACGTACTTTTCGCCACTCAGTAAATAAAAGGTTCGCCACCACTGTTCTAGTATCATTCATCAATGGATTCAGGATGGTTTCTCGGACCTGTTTAAACCTCTGCATTTTAGAATAGAAAGAATGGTAGGTCAAATCTGAGTTTCTACCTATCTCGTAGGATAGGAAATAGCCCTATCTTACTATTTGGAACAGCTGCCAGCCTCATTGTTTCTACTAAAACAATCTACAGGAGCAGGAGATCTTTTGATGGAAAAACATTGGAAAAAGCTAAAAAGGGCAGGATACAAAATGATAATGCCTAATAGATCATACCACATTACATATCTGGATGGAGTAAGGACCATAGGCTTTTTCCTGGGTTTTGAGGTTAAGAAAGCAACAAAGATGATTAGGGAGTTGGAGGCTAAAACGTATGAAGAAGGTTGCAGGAATTGGGTGTGTCTATTGTAATGAAAAGAAGGACTAAGGGTGATATGATAACAGTGTTCCAATATCTAAGGGGCTGCCACAAAAAAGAGAGTCAACTTATTTTCCAAAGCACTTGAAGCAGGACAAGAAACAATGGAGGGAATCAAGAATCAAGAAGAGAACCAATCAAGAACTAAGGAGATATTTCCTGACAGTTACAACAATTAATCAGTAGAGCAGCTTGCCTCCAGAAATTGTGGGTGCACCAACACTGGAGAGTTTTAAGAAGAGATTGGAGAACAATTTGTCTGAAGTGGTATAGGATTTCCTGGTTGAGCAGGGGGTTGGACTAGAAAACCTCAAAGGTCCCTTCCAACTCTTTTATTCTATTACAGGGGTTGGGAACCTTGGCTCTTTCATGACTCATGGACTTCAACTCCCAGAATTCCCATGTTGAGGCAACCCATGCTGGCTCAGGAATTCTGGGAGTTGAAGTCCATATGAAAGAGCCAAGTTCTATTAACTGTTTTTCAGGCTTCCACTACAAATTTTTTCTTTAGATCTGATTTCAACCAGGACAGGAAACTATTTATCTGAACTTTAATTAGAGGGATATAAGTACTGAAAAAGATGAGTTTGTGGGGAGCTGCTAGCATGTTTTATGGGAACCAAAACATCAAAGGGAGTTAATCATGGCTAATATTTCAATCACTTAGCTCAAGTAATTTTCCATAGCCTGATAAACTATGCAAATGAAAAGTCATGGTGATAAGATCAGAGCTTTTCCAAAAACGAATTTAATGAGAGAACAGAAGCAGTAGCAGCTGCATTATTAACAGCTGATGGATGCTTCAGAAACAGTGCAGAAAACAGAAGAAAGATGGTATCAGGACTGCTACTTCAGTTATCTTGATCTAAGCTACAGAGGGTAGAAAACTAGGAAGAGAGATTTAATGGTAAAGGAAAAGACGATTTTCACCAATCTTTATTCATGTACTGTTTAAACACTGGAGAAGTGAAACTTCGAGAATGTAAGGCAGTTGCTCTGCTGGAAGTACTGAATGTAAGTATCACACTTTAAAAAGGATTTTGATAAACTGAAACATTCATAGAAGAGCAAAGAGGATGATTAGGAGACTACAAAATTGTATAAAGAGAGATGAAAGAAATCTGGAATGTAAACTAAGAATATAATATCCCTCCTTAAATTCCTGAAAAGGAGATCTGTGCTTTATTGTTGGCACATACACACCAGTGGCGGAATTCAATTTTTTTTACTACCGGTTCTGTGGGGATCGCTTGGTGGGCGTGGCTGGGGGTGTGTCATGTGACTGGGCGGGCAGTTTCTATAAGCAGGGCAATAAAGATTAGGCTAGAAACAACACCAGGATGTTTCTTTCCTATCTTCCTTACAGGGTTAACCCTTTAAAGTGGAAAAAAACAAAAGGAGATTTCTTCTAACAGCAGGTTCTCCAAACTGCTTAGAAAATTTACTACTGCTGAATTTCACCCCCCTCCCCTCTCTCTCTCTCTCACACACACACAGAGAGAGAGAGAGAGAGAGAGAACAGACAGAGCAGTTTAAGAGTAGGATCATTACTCAAAAACCTAGCAATTCTGCCTTGTTGAGTAACCTCAGAGATACTTTAATTTGGGCTCTACATGAAGCAGATGGTAAAATTCCATAGCTTAAGAAGCCCTTCTAATGCTAAGATTCTATGTGGCAGAAAGACACAATCATATTAATAACATTTAATTAATCATGTTTATATTAATGATAATGAAACGTTAATATAAACAAAATATAGTTTATTTTTACCCTATCTCTCACCCAGTATATGTTTAGAGATCAAATTGTATATCTCAATTTAATATGAGAAATGCAAGAAAATGTGGTGGAGGGGGACTAAAAGAAAAAAAAAGAAAGAAAAATAGATAAAAAACTAGTTTCTGATCTTCTTTGCAGCAATTATAAATACAATTATAAACTTATCTTTTACTCTATGGGTACAAAACAACGTTCTTCTTTCTATTATCTAGTCTGTATAATCATCAAAACCATAAGCTCATTTTTTGATGTTTCACGTGAAAAGTCCATAAGGAATTTCAGTCAGCAATAAACATAGCTGTTATTATATTTTCTCTGATCAAAGGACTCAATTTAGCCTTTTCAGCAAGTTCCATCATCCTCACTTACCATTTCTCCATGGTGGATAATGCCAAATTGGAAGGAGGTTTGCTAAGAACAATCCAATCAGCCACTGTAAGAATTCACATGACATTTAGCATATAAAATTCCCTAATCCAAGCCATTGTGACCTCTAGTTGTGACTGCCAATGAAGTTGATTATAGCTTCATCTCATGAAGTTATTTGGGAAATCCAGAAAAGGAAGATGGGGCATTGTCAGCTTTGCTGAATCACTGCCCCTCATGGCTGATTAAGGCTTCTGTGAGGTGATGGGAAATTAAATCTGAGCAGTTATCAAGACCTGTTTGGATGAAGGTACGGACCTCTCTTAAGAAGCCATCCCTTGATCCAACTACAGACAGTCTTCATTTAGAGACTGCCTTGTTTGGTGACTTTTCAGTTCTCATAGTGATGAAGAAGTAACTTTGCAATCGGTCCTTACATTCATGTCCTTTGCAGGCCTGTAAAACTAAGGAAAGCTGAAGTAAGATTGTAAAATCATAATGTTTAATACTGCTTCACTTAAAACTGAGTTGCTGGTACCACTCATGATCACTGAATGAGAATTACCTGTATTTTGGACAACTTTAGGCCTGTTTCTAGACATCCCTTTTGGTAGTGAAGGTGGTAGGGCTCAAACATCAAACGACCCTTAGAAGTATTACATGAAGGTCAGCATGGAAACTGTACTGGCTAAGCTTTGAGGTGATTTTTGGCAAAATCAGGACCAGAGAATGCAACCTTGCTCAGGAAAGAAAAGTAAACATCTATCTAGTGAAAAATAATGTCATTTATCAGTAGAATAATTTGAGGTTAAGAAATATTCCTTTTTCTGACATTGATCATTTAAACTTTCAAGGATTTCCATATTGAAAGTTTATTTTATTTAATTACCATATTCTTAGTGCCATAGAAAATTAATTCACATTACACATCTGCAACCTATTACTGAGCATACTGGTAAACAATTTCACCACAATGTTTTGTCTTGAACTATTTTTATATTACGTCCTTAGGCCTTTTCCAGACATGTAATATTCAGCTGTACATTCAACCAGAATTCTGATAAACTGTAACTAGAATATGGGAGATAAACGCAATACATCTGAGCATACTATAGTCAATTAATTCTTCAGACACTACTTCACAATATTTTCCTTGCCACAATAGCAAGCAAGCAATTCAAATATTTGAGATAGCGTTTTCTTTTATACTACAATATATAATTGCATAAATACAAGCAAAAAGCAGACACATAAATTCATTCCAACCTTATTAAAAATTGTGCACTTTAAAAAAATTAATTTCACAAATATTCAAAAGAACAAGAATATTTAAAGCAAATAGGGACAATTTGGTTACCAGATACTATCACATGCTTGGTGATAATCAAATAAATTGGGAACAGATATAAGAACATCTCTTTGAAGAAAACTAAGAAGCCATTTTTTTTCCATACCAAAATACTACAATTTTGCACACTTGGTATTTATACATAATAAATTGCATTTCCAGTTGTTGGCAAAGCACATTCAAACAAAACCAAGTCAAACTGATACAATAAAATCATATTATCATATAATATAGAATACCCACAGCAAATTTACCACTTTCAAAATGGTCCAGTTTAGGGTGTTATTTTCATTTATTGATATCCTGATTTTTGCATACGTAGGTTCCAAAATTGGTAAGATGAATAGCAATCATGGTCACTGCATTTGGGAACCATTCTTCCTCCTACTTCATAGTCCTGCAGGATCATTTTGCCTTTAGTGACAAGAGTGATTGACACCTAGCTTCTGCTGCTCATTTCTTTTGAGAGAGGGTTGACATGGTGCCCTCACCTACATTCAGAAGAACAATTGGTGGTCAATTTTCCAGCTGGTTGGTGATGCTCAATAGGAAGAGAAACTAAGACAAACAATTCACTAATCACTGCTCTGACAATAGTCTGTGTTATGTTCTACCAAGGCAAGAACACTTCAGAGTTGTATTCTGAAGTTGGGCTGGAGGAAACAATGCAATTGTTGTTGACCTATTCACCACACCTTCATTCAAGGAGTTGAGGAAAGTATGTTACAGTGGCATTTAATTTTACTGACTGACACAGTGAAAAGGAGAAAAAATATCCTTTATCTCCAGCCCTATTTTCCACATTGGTTCATTTTAGTTTTCTAAACTGAAATTAAAATGAGAAGTAGGGTTTAGGCAACTTGCAACGAGATAAGAATTATTGTGACCTAGATGTTACTATTTCTTAATGTTGAAGGAAGGTGGTCTTATGGATTTGGCCTGGATTGGAATTTCTTTCCTGAAATTGCTGTCTTTCATAGTGGGATGGTTCCAATTTTGCCAATGTGCTGTGTGTCCTTCAGCCTCAGTTGGCAGCTGTGCAGCAAATAGCTATAGTACAGTGTCTTCATTCAACTGCAGATAATTACATATACCTATAGTTCCTGCAAAAAAATGATGTGGCTTGGGAGATTAAAATACGGCTGTTCAAGCAAGCCACTCCCATATTTACACACTGCTTGTCATAAAATGCAGTATTGAACCAATGGTCTTAACAACTGAGCGACATTCAATTCCACTGCACAATGTTGTGCATTGACAATAAAGGATTGAATTGAATAATCACAAAAATATCACATCTAAAGTTATGTGATGAAAGTGACTGGGCAACT
Source organism: Myanophis thanlyinensis (assembly GCA_017656035.1). NCBI lineage: Eukaryota > Metazoa > Chordata > Lepidosauria > Squamata > Homalopsidae > Myanophis > Myanophis thanlyinensis. The sequence goes on from JAEANM010005346.1 coordinate 15,713, forward strand.
CACGCTAGAAAATATAGATAGGAAATGAATATTAAGGATGCATGCGTATATATCTGCAGTTTACCTCTTAAGTTTTCACAAAACAAGCATTAATAATACACAGTACGGTAGCTTCAATAAGTATATTGAAGTATACTCATAAGTATGAGTATTGACTTTTACTACTTTGGATATTTTTAGATTAATAGGCAGGATGACTCAGAAGAGGATCACTCTATGACAGCCTTCTCTAAGCCAGTACTCTCCTGGCTAAAACTTCTGGGAATTGATTTCTCGATATATCTGGAGGACATCAGGTTGGCAAAGGTTGTTCTGAGATCAAATAGAACAAAAGCCAAAGGGAGTAAGAGATGCAGCGTCTTCCAACTTCACATCACCTAAAATGAGAAATGGAAGGATGAGTCACTTTAAGATGACTACTGTGCTTTTAAGTTGATACTGAGGCAGATCAAAGTCATCTTCCCATATTAGCTTCCACAGTCTTGAAACCATACTATTCATCAGATGCTCCTGCTTGCAAGTGGCTGTGAAATACTGTCATCTACTACTAGGCAGACATTGCTTTAACAAACAAACAAAAACTTTCAGGAAAATTATGGTCATTTCTATCTATCCAAATATAGATAAAATCCCAAACTGTAGGAATTAAGACATTAATCTATCTCATATTCTCTGCAAAAAAATGTTGTTCATTTTGCCTTACTCCCAGTGATTTTGGAACTGAGGTGCTGTTTTGAAGTATCTTGGGTGACAAGTGTTATGTTGATATTGTTTTTAATTGCATCTCTTCTTTCATATTTAATCATGTATTAAACATTAAATAATATTTCTAGGGGTCTACACTTTCCAACCTGAGAAAGCCCAATGAGGGGATAATCATTTGTCGTGTTTTTCCTTAAGTTTTAAAGTGAACTGTGAGAAATCAGAGATGTTCCTTAATCTTGGAGAGAAGATTCTACATTGAGAACTCAACCCCTTTGCCATCTTTGGTACAACACATTTTACTTTTGATAATTTCACCTGCATACATCTTTACTTTTATTAAATTAGGACTGGGGGCAGAAAAGCAAATGAATAGTTTTGTATAGGAATAGTAAAGGCATCTTTTCACAATTTGAGATATCAAACAGAGAAGGACACACACTTTATAAGACACCTATGTCTAAAGTTGTCTAACCATGCCAATGATCTCTTTTATGGCTATTGACTGAAATGGCACTAAGCTGTTATTCTGATTCTTACCTCAGAGGTAACACAGTTATCATCAAAGGATACTTTTGTGGATGACAGGTAAGCCTCTGTAACCGTGATGTCCTCTAATTCAGTGTTGAAATGTTCAGTTTCCTTAATGATGCTGTAGTTGAGGGCTATACTGTAGTTGGTAGGTTTCTCCAGCTGTTTCTGTTGGCACTTGCAGAGTTTTTTGAAGGCTGCTCGGAATTTTTGGGACATGAGGTTATAAATAACAGGGTTGATGGCACTATTAAGGTAAATGCAAATCCTACAGAACAACAGGAACCAATGTTCTTGGAAAGGTTGAGAGAGGAAGGAGTTAATGACCACCAAGGTCCTGTAGGGCATCCATAAGAAGGCAAATAGGATTACAACCACGGCCAGCATCTTTGTAACCTGTGGGAAGAGAATGGACATATATGATGAGCAAAAGTAGAGTGACATAATTCTTTTCAGTGATCTAATAGAATAGAATAGAATTCGTTATTGGCCAAGTGTTATTGGACACATAAGCAATTTGTCTTTGGTGCATATGCTCTCAGCGTACATAAAATGAAAAGGTACATTTGTACCTTCAAGAATCATAAGATACAACACTTAATGATAGTCATAGGGTACAAATAAGCAATCAAATCATACTAGGAAACAATTAATATAAATCATAAGGATACAATCAACAAAGTTATAGTCATAAGTGGGAGAAGATAGGTGATAGGAATGATGAGAAGAATAATAGTAATGCAGACTTAGTAAATAGCTTGACAATGCTGAGGAATTATTTGTTTAGCAGAGTGATGGCGTTTGGGAAAAAACTGTTCTTGTGTCTAGTTGTTCTGGTGTGCAGTGCTCTGTAGCGTCATTTTGAGGGTAGGAGTTGAAACAATTTATGTCCAGGATGTGAAGGGTCTGTAGATATTTTCCCAGCCCTCTTTTTGACTCATGCAGTACGTCAATGGAAGGCAGGTTGGTAGTAATTGTTTTTTCTGCAGTTCTAATTATCCTGTGTCTGTCTTGTTGGATTGTAGAACCAAACCAGACAGTTTGGTTCTGCAACCCAATGCAGACACAGAGAACTTTTACTGTAGTTTACTGTACACAGCTCCATCATTATGACCATCACACAGGGTGGGACAGATAGGAGTAAAATCCTATAAAATAATGGAAAGACAGAAACAAAATTGATTTACACAATTCCAATTTCAGTTTGAATAATGCAATATCATTAATATGATGACTTATAGAGTAATTTTCTCTTTCTGTTGCTGTAAGGAGATGGTAGGGGATGACATGCATGTTGATGAGGCTGGCTGGCTAGAGTACAGAGGATGTTAGGACTTGTTTAAATCCAGATGGCCTTGCCTTCACTGTTTGATATGAATTACTAAACCAGCTGGATGAAGATAAAAAGCTGGACCAATTCCAGAAGTGAGAGATATAAAAGAGTCTCTTTCGTAGTGAGATCGGCAACCTATAAGTTTAATAAATAAATAAAGATACATGTTTGGCATTAGAAGACAAGATAGAAAGGCCTGCACATGGATTAGAGATCAAACGAATGTGTACGATATCATCAAGAGAGTTAAAAGAATTGAAATGGAAATGGGCTGATCACCTAGCAAGATGAACTGATGGCAGGTGAACCAAGGGAGTCATAGAATGGATTCCATTTGATAAAAAGCATTCATGAAAGAGACCTAAAAGGAGTGGTGACATCATTTTTTTACGGGTCCAACTGGCAGAAAAAGAGATCGGGACCATATTGGTTGGAAACATGTGGAAGAGGCCTTCATCCTACAGTGGATAGACAACAGCTAAAATGAAATAATAGGATAAAAGGAAGGCTGGTGAGAAAATGAACTAGGGGAAAAATTGGGATTGCTGTGCATCTGGGTGGAAGAATCTGTTCTTTCTTCCAGTTTGAGAAGTAAACAGCTTACAATGCAGAAGAAACTGGAATGGCAGAAGTTGTGATGACCCTGGGTGTGGCACAAAACGCAGTCAGAGAACGGGTCCAACTTCTCTTTATTGCTCCAACTATACCCCAAAACTGTTCCCACAGTCACTCACAATCCTGGAGCAAATCTTCCACATACACCTTCAGTGCAAATATTCCAAGGAGCAAGAGTAGTCACACAGTCCAACAAGCCAGATTAGCCCCACAGGAACCAGGGTCAGCAAAACTCCAAGCTTTTGCAATCACAAGGCTACACAAACTCAATGCTTGTTCCCAACAAATATCTCTCCCACCCAATTGTGGGATACAACCAGTTTTACTACTGGTTTGATGTATGCACGCTTCATTCTGCTCCTAATTTCATATACATTCATCTTCATATACATCATTCTGCTTCTAATTTTATTCCTTTAGTTGCTGGCCCATAGCAATATGATCTGGATTGGGACTACCATGGTCAAAGCAAGAGGATGCTTGTCAAGCAATTCAAACAGCAGAAATTTGTTTCTTTTAAAAAGTCTAAAATTCTCTAATATTCACATATGCCTGAGCAACATGCAAGGAAAGGACAGGAAAGGAAAGGAGAAAAGAAAATATTCCCTGAGGATGAGCTCCAGCATTAGTCCAAAAGTTTAGAAGAATACACCTCTGGTCCTATTGACCAAATCAGATTGGATTTGGTCAACGCCACATCAACACCACATCAACCAAATCAGATTGGATTTGGTCAACACCACATCAACACCACATCAACACCATGGTAAAAAAAGCCCGACAATGTCTCTTTCACCTCAGACGTCTGAGGGACTTCAGACTACCAC
>JAEANM010005347.1:0-19718 GCA_017656035.1 Myanophis thanlyinensis
GCCATGCTGGCTCAGGAATTCTGGGAGTTGAAGTCCATGAGTCATGAAAGAGCCAAGGTTCCCGACCCCTGGCCTAGATTGTTGGGGGCTATGTGCTGACATTTGTAAACCACTCAGAGAATGCTGTAAAGCACTATGGAGTAGTATATAAATCTAAGTGCTATTGCTGTTGCTATTGATGAAGTCCCTAACAGCCTTCTCAGACTAATCCATCTATGGTGCTGTTTCCACTCTTTCATAGCAGGAAAGGTGCAAAGTCTACAGTAAGCTAGGCTTAACATATTTTAAAAGGTTAAAATGGCTCTAGCCCAAAACCCCAAAATGTAACCTTACCAATAGATGATGCACCTCTTCCCACTGTAATAAGTGTAGAATTTCTTTGGATTTGTAGAATATGTCTAGTACATTGAGAAATACAAATGTATCTCCAGATACAATATGTCTGAATGCAAAATGAACTATTTTAATTCATGACTATTTATATTATTTGGTACAGTATTACATTTCTTCAGAAATCTATTTTTCCAGTTAAACCACTACAAAGAACTGTTGCAACTTATGTATGTTGCATTGCAAAACTCATAGTTCATGGTCACAGTGATAGCTTCTTTTTTGTGTGATTCTCAGTATGTAAGATTCATACAAATCAGTTTCTATTTAGCAGAAACAGCATATTGTCCCTTTACTTTAGGAGACTTTGAAGCTCAGCTTTGACAACAAAGAATTTTTCTATTTTTTATGGTCTGTAAATTGGAAGATCAATGGATGATATAGCATATTATTAAGCTATGTAATAACTAGCAAACATTACAAAAACCCTGTTCATTGTATGTGGAAATGAGATGAGACTAGGCCAAAGGAAAATTAGTGGCAAGGCACAACATATTGATTACAAAACATTTATACATCAATGTTCCTCATCTTCCTGCTTCATCTTAACTGACTTAGGTTTTTATTTATCAAAACAAAACTGATATAGACACTGTCATCAATTATTGCCTCACAGTCCATTTTGCCATTTTTAATGGTACCCTAGTAAAACAGGGGTACAAATACTGAGTTGATCCTTCTAAGACAGTGGTGGCGAACCTTTTACTTAGCAAGTGCTGAAAAGTGGCTGCTTTGCGCGCGCCATCTGCACTTGCGTGCAGCTCCTCCATGTGCGCTACATGTGTAACTGCACCATCTGTGCATGCGTGCAGCTTTTGCATATGCAATGCATGCATGCTGTATACATGCATGCGCAGGAGAGTTCCAAAGATCAGCTGGATTTCCTGCTGCAATCGCGCGCTTGCATAGCGGAGGCCCGAGGATCTGGCCCGTGCATGCACAATCACATGTCCATGCTCAGCTGGAGGTAAGTTGGCCGACAGCTTATGTGCCCACCCGTGCCATAGGTTCACCATCACGGTTCTAAGAGATTCACCAAATATTTGTGGAAAACAAAATAAAGCTATTTTTGTGATAAATGTCACATGGTTAGAAAATCAACTCCACCTCCTAAGGTAGGTATGTTCGGAAGGTCCAAACTCAGATGTAATTCCCCCAACCCATCTTACCCACTATTATAATGTCTTTTTTTAAATGTTTTTTTAAATTTTCTCTCCAAAGTTAAAATACAGAATAAAAACGAAAAAACAAGATAGCAAACAAACATTAACATTAACAATCAACATAAAATGTCCATTATAATATCTTCTTGTTTATTTTTAAGTATTTCAGGTCTACAGGATATTCAATAAAGGCTGAACTTTGTTGTTAATATCAGCCCAAAAAATTGATGCCCATATTGTTTTTGAAATATAATGTAATGGAAATCATTTACATAATGATTAGGTAGTGGATGGTCTTAACCATACTCTATTCTTGCTAATCTCTTTTTTTATATCTGTTGTAACTTCAAGTCAGTGTTAATTCCTGGTGACTACCTCGACAAATCCCAGCAATTTTCTTTTCAAATTTTTTCAGAATTGGTTTGATGTTGTTTCCTTACTAGGGCTGAGAGAGAGTGACTGGCCTAAGATCATCCAACTGGCTGTGTGTCTAATGTGAGACTATCGCTCACATTCTACTAGTTTCTACTCTGGTGTCTAAACCACTAAACCAAACTGGCTCCCAATTCAGTTCCTGTTAATCTGCTCTATTTTTTTTTACTTTATTTCCTGATTTTAAAAAAAGCTCATCATATTATCCATATTTACTCTGCTCTGTAAGCCCCTTAGTGCTTTCAGTAAACTTAATAAGTTGCAGTATCTGTAGGTTGGGTATACATTGGGTATAAATTTTAAAAATAGGCGTAAGGATTATTTATTCAGGATTATTGTTCATCTTAAAATAATCCACAAATTGCAAAGCGGGGTGCAGAAAAAGCACAGTAACTATAAAGCATCCTAATTTTGTAGTATAATCAATCATTTAAAAAAATGTTCTTCCTCCAGCCTCAACAATACTAAAATGCTTTTTAAAATTCTGCTTTCCTGAGTTGATATGTATGTTTCACTGATTTATATTTCTTTCCTTCCTCACTCATATTTCTCACGGGATTACTGAAAGCCAAACCTTTACGAATACCAATCTTCTTCACAGTTTTTTTTTTTTTTTAGTTTACCTTCCTTCCTCTATTTCTAATATATATTTCCTCAGTGTTTGCCCAGTGTTTTATTATGGGGTATAAAGATTTTCACTTTCACATGTCAAATACTTTGATGCAGGTTCCTCAAAATAAGAATTTTTCAGATGTGCTGTAATAATAATTTATTTCTTTTTCATATCATATGTTATTACCTAACAGAATGGACTTGGGAAACCGATTACAAATTGTCTAAACGCTAGACAGGTACAAGGAATTCAAAGTAGAAAATGCAACAGGCCACAATCAATACTGGATCAACACTTCAAAATAAGTCAATTTGAGTAAATATTTAGTCACCCAAGTTGAAAATTTGATTGCTTTCTTTTGTTTCATTTAACTTGGTATATTATCAACTGCTGGAATTTTTCAGCAGTTTTCCCTAAAACAAACTTAAAATATTAGAAAAAAAATAAAATAGGAATTCAAACAAATAAAAGCAAGTGAAGCAAGTAGAATTAATGATAAAGAAGCCTCCTTAAAAAGATGTGTCAAGAGCCATTTCAAAAGCTAATAAATCTGTTAAGCTCCTTAGCTTTGCAGAAAGTACATTCCAGAGATGTTAGAAAAGCTTTAGAGTATTTTTTGTTTGATCAAGTCACCATAATAAATGGATGCAAAATGTTTACAGTTAATCATAGGATCAACCAGAGAGAAACCAAACTGGAATGAATCCACCCTTGATTTAATGAGATATATAAGCATTGCTGAAATTATTGGAAAAGGATATTCAGAGTTCTAATACATTTCATTTATATGTATTCTTTTTTTTATGTTTGCCACAATCATTATGAAATGGGAAAAGCCTTACTGATTTGATCAATAATATATCTGCTAAATAAATATACTTGGAAATAGCATAACAACCAGTAAAAAAAAAACTTCTGGATCTGGCCATGGGGCACCTAATCCATAATTTGTATTACACAGTGGCCAGTCAGATGTGATTAGGAATATATGGAAAGGAACACAATACAGGTAGTTGTCAACTTACATTAGTTCGTTTAGTGACCAATTAAAGTTACAACGGCTCTAAAAAAAGTGACTTATGACAGTTTTCACACATGACCTTTGTAGCATCCCTGTGGTCACATGATCCAAATTAAGATGCTTCACAACTGACTCATATTATTTATGATAGATGCAGTGTTCTGGGGTCATTGATTGCCTTTTGCTACCTTCTGACAAGCATAGTCAATGGGAAAGGCAGCTTCACTTAACAACCACGTCACTAATTTAACAACTGCAGTGATTCACTTAACAAGTATGGCATGAAAAATCATAAAATAGGGACAAAACCAGAAGTGAAATTCAGCAGGTTCTAGCAAGTTCAATAGAACTGGTAGTAAATTTTCTAAGCAGTTTAAAGAACTGGTTGTTAGAACAAATCTCCTTTTGTTTTGTTTTGTTTTTAAAGGGTTAATCCTATAAGGAAGGCAGAAAAAAAAAATTCTGGTGTTGTTTCTAGTCTAATCTTTATTGCCCTGCTTATAGAAACTGCCCACCCAGTCACATGATCACCCAGCTACGCCCACCAAGCCACACCCACAGAACCAGTAGGAAAAAAATTTGAATTCCACCGCTGGACAAAACTCACAACAAGTATCTTGCTTAGTAACAGAAATTTTGGGCTCAATTGTGATAGTAAGTAGAGGACTACTTTCACAGATAGTCCTTGAAATAGTTGTTCAGCAAATATTCAACTTTGTGACAGCGCTGAACATATAGTAGTTATAACTGGTCTTCAAAGTTCAAACCATCATAGTATCTTGCAGTCACATGATTATGATTTGCATCCATTCAAATCAGTTTAAGATTCAATTAGCAATATTCAAGATGAATCATCATAATTACAGGTGCATCATTATTTGGCATAATAAGTGGAAACAGCAGAGACTGAATAATCAAATTTTTGAAAATCAGTTTGAAAAGTGATTCATTCAAAGCTCCTTTGAATCAGACCCCTGTACTAAGTCAAAAAATGAAAATGAATTAGCCAGTCTTCATACTATCCTAATATGCACTTCTCAACCTCCCCTCCTTTTCTCCACCCCACTCTTATTAAGGATATTGGCGACTAATGTGATTTGGTGAGAATTTTTTTTAACTTGGGAAGACATGAGAGGGAAAAGGAGAGGAATGAAAAGTTGTATAGATAAATGATAGATAGATAGATAGATAGGGATTGAATCAGAATAGGAATGAGAATGAAGAAAGGAATCAGTTCAATGCTTGCAACAGAGTGCCACTACACATACGTACACACAAGAGATGCCTGATGTCAAAATAGTGTGACTGCAGTGATAGTGAATATTCATCAGTCTCTGTCCCCACAATTACAACCTTAGAATGTAGCTAAAAGGCATGAGTCTGAAAGACACATCCCAATGACAATTAGGTTTGAGGACAGATCTGTTAATCCCAGAATCCAATACAGTTCCTGCACCCCCCCTCACCCACCCCCTGCTGTCAATCAAGGCATTACATAAGGAAGAATAAAAAAGGACTACAAATCCCTTTCTGAGTTCCTCAGGGACATAATTGAGTAGAACTCCACAGAGAATCTGAAGCAGAGAAAAATGAGAAATGCCTTTCCAGCCTCAACACAGAATCACCCCCAAAAAGCTGCATTTTCCATAAACCATCCCCAAAAGTTGCATTTTGTATCAGAGTTACAATTTGTGCCAAGCTGAAGTAAAATCCTAATGCATATCGTTAATAACACGAATACCCACAATTAAAAGCCTAAAAATAAACCAGAAGCAAGAAATTGGTTAAAGAGATGTTGAGATTATTGAATAAAAAAGGAATATTAAAAGAGACAAGATGATTGCAGGGAGGCTGAATATATTCTTTGTACCTGTTTTCACTATGGAAGGTGCAGACAGGGAAAATACAGACTGGCATTTCCAGAAAGAAAATCTGAGGAACTGAGGTAAATAGTGTGGAGAAAAGATTACATTCTAGGCCTTATTCACAGATTGGAAACAAATGAATCACTAGGTCCAGATGGTATCTGAGTATTCTTAATAAACTCAAGTATGAATTACTTTCTGAACAAAAAAACAATTTATTCATTGTATTTATACACTGCTTGTCATTATGAAAAATCCAAATGCATAAAATAATTTTGAAAATGTTTTGGAATTAAAAAAGAGAATAATTTTTGCTATATGGATGAAAATACCATTGTCAAACTATATCAGTTGTTCGCTCAGGAGCATTCTCCATTCTCCATCTACTGTTAAAGCAGGAATTAGACCCAACCTTAGCTTCCTTCCCTGGCTAAGTTACTCTGTATTTAAAGGATTTCACATAAAAACAGAACAATACACTTTATATCTCAAAGTCAGTTATATCTCAAAGTCAGACACAAGTCTCCTATCCCAAATGTAGCAGATGCCTTGGGGAATGAATAACATTATCTCCATAACTGTTTGTGTTAAAAATGATTAGGAAGAAGGGTAAGCAATGAAGGCAATATACTTGGGACACAGTGGTTAGAATACAGCATTGCAGGCACACTCTGTCCACAGTTTGGAGTTTGATTCTGATGGGATCAAGATTAACTCAAGCCTTCCATCCTTCCAAGATTGGTAAAATGAGGACGCAGATTGTTGGGGGCAATATGCTGACATTGTAAATTGCCCAGAGAGTTCTGTAAAGCACTGTGGGGTATATTATATATTATATATGGTAGTATATAAGCCTAAAAATGCTAACTGCTGTACTACTGTGATCCTCAAATCAATCCAACACTAGTATGAGCAGATATACTAATGCTTTAAGAATTGCATTAATTAAAATTAATGTGAAAAAAACAAGTTTCTGTGAGACCATAAAACCTCTTGAGAGCTTGCTTTTAAAAAAAAAAAAAAAGGCCATTAGTGTACATAGACCACATGCAACATAATTATGGATCAGGTCCAGGAAGACCACAGGAAGGGAATTAATGAATGGTAGCATTTATATCAGTATGAAGTTAATAAATAATAATATAAGTAATAAAATAAGAGTAATGAAAAATGGCCAAGACCATTTTATTTTAGAAGGGATACAATTGGTACACTAACCAAAATTATGCAAAATTTTATTTGGCTATGTTTGCATTTAAGAACATACAAGTTTCCAGAATTATTCTAACAGTTTTATATAAATGTTTTAAAATATAAAATTCCAAAAAGTGCTATGGACCAAAGTTCAAAATGTTAAATGGGAATTCCTAGTATGAGAAGGAATGAGCAAATTCCTAAAGGGGAACTTTCAGAAAAAATTACAGGAAGTCCTTGACTTACAACCATTCGCTGAGTGACCATTCAAAGTTACAATGGCACTGAAAAAAGTGATTTATGACTGTTTTCACACTTAGGAATGTTGCAGCATAAGATCAAAATTTGGATGCTTCAAAACTGGTTCATATTTATGACAATTGTCTACCTTTTGCAACCTTCTGACAAAGAAAGCAGTGGTGGAATTCAATTTTTTTTGACTACCAGTTCTGTGGGCATGGCTTGGTGGGCATGGCTGGCGGGGTCATGTGACTTGGAGGGCAGTTTCTGTAAGCAGGGCAATAAAGATTAAGCTAGAAACAGCACCAGAATTTTTTTTTCCTGCCTCCTTATAGGATTAACCCTGTAAAGTAGAAAAAAACAAAAGAAGATTTCTTCTAACAACTGGATCTCTGAACTGCTTAGAAAATTTATTAGCAGTTCTAGTGAACCTGCTAGAACCTGCTGAATTTCACCTCTGAAACAAAGTCAATGGGGAAACCGGATTCACTTAATAATCATGTTACTAACTTAACAACTGCAGTGATTAACTTAAAACAACTGTGCCAAGAAAGGTCGGAATACTGGGAAAACTCACTTAACAACTGTCTCGTTTAACAACAGAAATTTTGGGCTCAATTGTGGTCGCAAGTGGAGGACTATCTATATTCAATCCTGAGAAAGAGGGAAGCAGGAGAAAGAAACTCATAATAACTCTACCTGGATTTAGTAATCTAAAAATTTTTAGACTTCAGCATATTTAATGATTTTATATTGGGTTTTAAATTGCTCTTGTGTATTTTTGTATTTTATATCTGTATTTTATCTGCTGTGAACCGCCCCGAGTCCCTAGGGAGAGGGGGCGGTATATAAATTTAATAAATAATAATAATAAATAATAATAATAGTTTGGTATAAGATCGGGCCGAGAGAAAATATGACATGCTTTCAAGATTCTGTTGTTCTAATCTATGACATTCAAGAGCATTGCTGGAATTCCTGTTCCTTGACCTTCCTTGCCTTGAAGAGGTGATGCAGAATCACCTCCTGCAAAATGACCCCACAGGCTATTTCAGGCAGGATTCAAAGGGATATTGTAGGTGACAATGTCTACTAGCAGATCAGAGCAGCACTTACACTGACTTACTCTCTTTGTAACACTCCTTTCTAGAAAACCCTTTTCTAGTGTTATGATAATAGATAATTTTGAAGCCATGTATCAAAACTGCACACTACTTTAGTGTATTAGATAGACAGCACTTCTTAGAAGGTATACCGTTTGCAAACAATTTATTGGATCTGACCAGCGTTCACTGCAATGAAAATGTCTGACGCTCCCGTTCCACGTTCTTTTACCTGAGTGTAAGTCCCACTGAATTTCTTAGAGTTTTGCTTCTCAGCGAAAACATTAAATTAAATTGTAAGTATCTGTGATGTTAATCTCAATGAAAATAGAACCCTTCTCACATTTAACATATTGTACAAATAATTAAAAGCAGGTATACTTACAACAGATGCCTGTGTGATTCTTATGAGCAATTTAAAAATAGAAATAGACATAAATAAAAATTGCAGAAACCAAAACGGCACCCATATGTGTCTACTTGGATATATTCCCAGGGGGCTCAAACAAATGCTTTTTAGTCTGGAACTTTCTATTTGTGAATGTTAAAATGAGACAGAAAGATAACGGGAAGGGGGGAGCATGTTTAAACGGTATACCTTCTAAGAAGTGATGTTTTAATATACAATTTAAATATATAGAAATATAAAAACAAACAAAATCAGCAAAAGGATTTCTACAGGCCTGCCAAGCAGCACCTTCCAGAATAAACATTCTACATGCCTGAACGTCTAACAGGAAAAAGCTGAAAGACCAAATGAGCAGGAGGAAAAATGCAAAAATAAAGGAATCTGCATATCCCTGCTTGAGAACTAGAACTAAATTATAGGTAGTGTTCAATAAAATATTAATTATATATATTTATATATATTTTTATATATGTCAAAAGCAATGTGGATTCAGTTAATGCAAGTTTGAGGTTAGCTTGATATACGTGCCACAAGAATAATTTTTTTTTCATTTTGGATTTTTTTTTCATTTAACATACAGACTACTACAGATTAATTGTCAATGTGTGTCATGGCTTCTCTCTTATGTAACAATTTAATTCGTTTCCACTTCAATTGTGAATTAAGCCTTTACTCCACTCTGGTTTCCCTAACAATCACTCCACATCTTTGTATATGTTCTTGTGTATCTGGGTTAATGCTTTCCAGCAGTGGTGGAATTCAATTTTTTTTACTACCAGTTCTATGGGCGTGGCATGGTGGGCATGGCTGGGAGGGTCATGTGACTGGGTGGGCAGTTTCTGTAAGAAGAGCAATAAAGATTAGGCTAGAAACAACACCAGAATGGTTTTTTCCTGCCTTCTGTACAAGATTAACCTTGAAAAATGAAAAAACAAAACAAAAGGAGATTTGTTCTAACAACCAGTTCTTCAAACTGCTTAGAAAGTTTGCTACCAGTTCTATCGAACCTGCTAGAACCTGCTGAATTTCACCTCTGCTTTCCAGGTGTAGGATCTTGGGCCAGTCACTCTCTCTCAGCCCAACCTACCTTACGGTGTTTTGGAAACAACAGGAGAATGAAATAGTATTATGAATCTTCACCACCTTGAGTTACTTATAAAGTAATAAAGTCGGAATTGAAAAAAATCTAAAAAATAAAAATGAATATTTTTAATAAATAATTTTCCCACTATAAAAGGTTTTTAAGAACACTTTCCTTCTATGTACATATTTTGCAGACATTTTAAAATTGGGACTGGCATTGTAACATTTCGAACAGTGTCAATTTTAGCATGTAAGCGTATTTTATATAGGCTTGCACATTCCAAAGGTACTCAAGTAGTAGCTTTATTTTAAAAATTAGACCAAGATGTTTTAGCTTTACCCATATTTACATCTGTAAACCTACATAGCTATGTAGATCCCTTTCCCCAATGGATTTAATTAGCTTTAGAGCAGGCTGGTTAACACTGGCCGCTAATGTTGTTGGTTTGGGTTATTTTAATTTTGTACATGCGAAAAGACAGCAATTGTAACAGATGCTTTTTGACAGTGTAAAATGACAGTATGCTAGCTTAACTGTAAATTACAAACAATCCTTTCTCAAGTAGAAAGTGATTATACAGAAAGAGAACGTCAGCCAGGAGTGTTTGTAAACCAAATGGAGAGAAACAAATGATTACAGAAACAGAACCCATGAGAAAAGTTGGCCAAAAAAAGGGCTTAGATTTTTCAGAATAAGAGAACTAAGGCTTGTAGATAGCAACGACATGGACCATGGTCTGTAAAGGCATTAGGCCAAACTGCAGTCAAGCCCTTTGCTAACGAGAAAGCAAAATGCAAATGAACATACATATGTTGTAGAGGCAGTTTGTGGGGCAAATTTCATTTTATTTAGAAAAATAGACTAGAGAATAAAATAGAAACTTAAGTTTTTACTGTTAATTATTCAGTTTATAACAACACAAAGGTAGTTGCTCATCTGGGCCAATTTCAGAATTAAAATAGTAATTTATTTACTATATAAAATGTATTAATTATTTTTTTAAAAAATAGCCTAGTATTTGATTGGAAATTGAAAAATTTGTAAAAAAAATTATAATGAAGGATCAGCATGTAGCAAAACCTACAATGGATGTTTTCTACTATTAGAGCTGGCCTAGAAATGTCTAAACAAATATTAATAGCACTGTTCCCAAATAGTGCTTCTGCTTGCAAATGTAAAATAAAAAAGAGAACTACAGTTTACATAGCTTCATATTTAAGCATTCAAATGTGTACATTTATTCTCCTCATTTCTCAAGTAAAATTTTAATAATGACTTTTAAGAAAGATCAACGCATTTGTGAACTTGGGCTGGTATGTCATTCAAAAGGAAGGAAGGAAGGAAGGAAGGAAGGAAGGAATCTTTGTCATACTTATTTTAGATTATTGCAGCACACTATAGATGAGCCAAACAGTTCTGTATTTGTTGAAATATAGCATGATAGACTGGAGAAAGCAAACATTGTCTGCCATCCTTTCACATAATCTCCCAGACATATCAAGGATATGCCTGGAGGTGATACATTTAGCCTGAGAAAAAACTAGAAGAGAACAAATAAGGTTTCCAAGCACGCAGTTTCTTATGCATGGGTATGCAAGAAAATTGAAGTGGACTAAGGAAATGACAGGAAAGAACTATGATTGGTGACAGAGACGGGGAGACAGCAAAGATGTCTGGCAAACCAGATCAGAAGTTGGCAGTTTGTAGCAGAAATCAGTAATGATGTTGACCAAAGACAGCTAAATATTGTTCCTTAGTGAAAAAAGACCAACAAAGACAGAGTAGGAGCAAACAATCGATCTGTCTACTCTGCACAAATTTCTCAAGGAAGAGGGAAAATCAAAGTTCAACATTCTGCTAGCCAGGAGGCATTGCCAACTAAGTTTATCTGAAGCCCTGGATTAACTCTAAGAGGAATTTAAGATAGCTATGCACCTCACAATAACCTTAGGCACCCTGACTTCAAAAAGCAGGCAGGGAAAAAGTAAATAGCTAAATGAAAGAACAACTGGAGTCATAAAAGGTAATTAGTGTTTTTACTACTTTCTATTACAGCTTTCATCAGAGTTGTGCCCAAAGGAAGGACTGGGAAATCAGAAGATCCATTTGCTTTATTTTATTTGTTTGCTTTAACACAGTAACACAAACACAATGTATGTTATTTTACAGCTATACAACGTAACTCCCAGAAAATTCAAAGTTTCTATAGTTTACAATGTTATGAATAAAAAAAGCCTCTAAACTGGTCTAGACTTGAGAACTTTTCTCTATTTTTTCTAGATCCCTGCTTTCTCTATGACAGCTACTGCATTTTGGATTTGTGATTTAGAACTCCTTTTTCTGCAGGAAAGATAAAGTCAATATTGTTAATTGGCTGTTACTCTATCTCAAAGCATAATTTAGAGCATCCAGTACATATGATTTGGAGCTGGGAAACGGAAGGTTTCCCTACATATGTGTGCAGACACAGACAAATATTTTCATTATAGCCACATTTTGTGTCCTGTTATACACTGGCTTCAACTGATGCTAGGATCTTGAAATAGAATATTTGGAACAGATTTTCATTTTCCCAGGACAAAGAAGA
Organism: Myanophis thanlyinensis; assembly: GCA_017656035.1. Taxonomy (NCBI): domain Eukaryota; kingdom Metazoa; phylum Chordata; class Lepidosauria; order Squamata; family Homalopsidae; genus Myanophis; species Myanophis thanlyinensis. Next base: position 12,102 of record JAEANM010005347.1, read on the forward strand.
TGGATCTGATCCACCTTTATTTCTTCATGAACCTCCTGTGCCAAAATATTTATTTGGATCTTAAATGTACTATGAAAAGCTATAATATAAAGTAGGAAGGTGGGTGGGAGCTGGTATCCATTGCTTATATAAAACAGTGGGAAGGAATTGATTTAGAAGCAAATAAATCTGCCTTAACTTGTAGTTTGTTGGCCCACTCAATATTTTCTGGAAGGAGTGAAATAAATCATGGAAGTTGAGATGAGTCCCTATTGTCTACACTTTATTGTCACTTATATTTTTATGCTGAATGGAATTTATTAGCTAGCACCTTCATTTAATGAGTTGTTTATTTTATGTGGGGAAGGGAAATAGTGATTTAATTCCTTATACTTCTGCTATCGTCCCAAACTCTCAAGTTCACTTCTATTCATGAATAGACATTAAGGTAGCGAAGACCATACAGTGGTTTAACAGGACAGATTCTACTCAGAACAGGCCTTGCCATGGTCGATCGAAGAAATTGAGTGCCCATGTTCAATGTCATATCCAGAGGTTGTCTTTGGGAAATAGACGTATGAGTGCTGCCAACATTGCTGCAGAAGTTGAAAGGATGGGTTCGGGGATCAGCCTGTCAGTGCTCAGACCATATGCCGTACGCTGTATCAAATTGGTCTGCAGGGCTGTTGTCCCAGAAGGAAGCCTCTTCTAAAGATGATGCACAAGAAAGCCCACAAATGGTTTGCTGCAGACAAACAGACTAAGAACATGGATTTCTGGAACCATGTTCTGTGGTCTAATGAGACCAAGATAAACTTATTTGGTTCAGATGGTGTCAAGCGTGTGTGGCAGCAACCAGGTGAGGAGTACAAAGACAAGTGTGTCTTGCCTACAGTCAAGCATGGTGATGGGAATGTCATGGTCTGGGGCTTCATGAGTGCTGCCGGCGGTGGGGAGTTACAATTCATTGAGAGAAACATGAATGCCAACATGTACTGTGACATAATGAAGCAGAGCATGATCCCCTCAGGGCCTTTGAAGACTGGGCCACAGGGCAGTATTCCAACATGATAACGATCACAAACACACCTCCAAAATGACCACTGCCTTGCTAAAGAAGCTGAGGGTAAAGATGATGGACTGGCCAGGCATGTCTCCAGACCTAAACTGTATTAAGCATCTGTGGGGCATCCTGAAATGGAAGGTGGAGGTGCACGAGGTCTCTAATATCCACCAGCTCCATGACATCTTCATGGAGGAGTGGAAGAGGACTCCAGTGGCAACCTGTGAAACTCTGGTGAACTCTATGCCCAAGAGGGTTAAGGTAGTGCAAAAATAATGGTAGCCACACAAAACATTGACACTTTGGGCCCCATTTGGACATTATCACTTAGGAGTGTACTCACTTTTGTTGCCAGCAGTTTAGATATTAATGGCTGTGTGCTGCATTATTTTGAGGGGACAGCACATTTACATTGTTATACAAGCTGTATACTCATTAATTTACATTGTAGTCAAGTGTCATTTCTTCAGTGTTGTCAGATGAAAAGATATACTTAAATATTTACAAAATGTGAGGGAGTGTACTCACTTCTGTGATATACTGTATAACACTTCCAATGTTCCACATCAGAACTACCATGTGAAACGTTGGATTCAACATTTCCATGGCTAAAAACAGATTTGAACTTCAGTCTCCCTACTCTTAGTTTACTCCCTCAACCACTACACTACACAAATGGGTCACAGCTCCCATTTCTGGAAATTCCATCCCCTTTTGACCCCAAACAATATATATTGGTACTTTTTTTTCCCCTTAAAAAGGTGAAGGTGTAGATAGGTGCCACTTCGGTGGGAAGCAAACAGCATTCTGTATTTCACTGTATGCTCTGTGCTGCAGCGTGATGTCATGCTGCCCACATGACTGTGGAATTGTCTTCAGACAGTGCTGACTCAATGGCTTACAAAACAGAGATGAGCACTGCCCATCTAACGTGCCCTACAACCAGCAAAACCCACAATGACTCCTTTACCTTTTACTTTACAGATGGAACATATTACATCTATTTATAATAAACTGGTCGCAATTCATCCTAACATAACCATCTATTGTCTATATTTGGGGAAAAGAAGGATTTTTAATGGTATATTTTCTACTCGTCTCTCAGGAAAGCTTTTGTTGTTTTCTGTTTCATAGAAATCTTTACAGAAGCATGTCCAAAATCTCCTGGATTTCAATGCCTGTAAACCAACCTTCTGGAATTTGTGATGTTACAGTGCTGAGACATAGTCAGGAAGTGCAGAAGAATGATTCACAAAATACAGACAGATGTAAATCTGTTACTTCTACCACTATCAGTTGAAGTGTTTAGAACAGCACAATATTTTCCCTTTTTTATATCTATGTGATGGTTAGTTGTAGGGTTGTTTATACTGATAAAATATTAATATTCACAGTATTTAAAATCACATGCTGCCTTAGCTAACTTGGAAAGATTTTAACTTAGCTTGAAAGTAATTGAATCCACATGTACATCTGTCTGTATGCATAAAACTAAAGGCCCAACATAAATCACAAGCATCTGTTGAGTGATTCTCATGATGATAATAATATTTAACATTTATCTATTGCTCCAGAGTCTAGACTAAGTAATTCTTACAGAATTCTTATTTTATAACTCAGTCTCTTAATTGCATTGAATCAGGAAAAAAAATTGAGATTTCATAGTTCAAGAATCTGAAGCTAGTTTTGAAGATGGGTTGAGCCTGTCACTTTAAGAATTTCTCAGTAAGCTATTATCTCCATTTCATGAATTATCTGACCTCAAAAAATGGTGTTTTCCCAGCTGCATGTCTGTCTGCCTCTTCAACTCACACTTATCTGTTCCATATCCCTGGGCTGTTGGCAGAAGCTGATCACAGATTCAGCACATATGACACTAAAGAATTTTTTTTAATGGATAATTGAAAAGCTGTACTTAACATAGTCATATTTTCTTTTCAGGAAAAAGTTGCAAAATGATAAAAGGTGATCAAAGAAGAAACAGTAAGAAGCAATATATTCTTTTCCCTTCCTATTCCTTTACTGAGTACTAGAAAAGAACTGGCAGGAAGGACTAAGAACTCCCAACTTCTGTGCCGTATAAAAGTTGTTCGAGAAACAAGCAGGATCTTCATATTACACTCCTCTTTCACTCACATCTGCATGGTTGTTTTGAGCAAAGTATTGGTGGGGCTTGGGATCAATTAGCCCAAATCTCCAATCAGACACAGAGAGACGAGTAAGCAAGGCATGGAGGCTTGCTCTATCTTGATTTTAACTAAATCTCTTGAGAAAAGGAAAAAAAAAATGAGGATGATATTGCTCGCCCAGGCAACGTTCTTCCATATGATTGATGATTTGTCCCTTCTGGCAACATATTTTGTTTTCATGATGGATCAGGAGAAGATAGATTTGGGTCTGGCACATATCAGCAAGAAAGATTTCCCACAGTTGCTTTTATATGTACAAATCTACAGCCCCACCCCCCTGCAAAAGTAAACAGAATGGGAATTAGAAACAAAGAAGTATGGTAGGTAGCTCTCCAAGAGGCTGAGCAGATATTCATTTTTGTAGCTGTCTCTTACCAAAATGGGCTAACACCAAAATGATGTCCTTGGTTGTTGTGAGAGAAAGCACTGTGCCCTAACTAGCTGTAGTGTACTCTTATCAAAGGAAGAAATTAAAGAGTTAAAGTGGCTGTTGAGATTTTGCCAAGGAATATAAAATCTAAACTTTATAAAGGATCTTTCCAGAGGGGGAAAAAAAAGACTCCTGTCAATCTGAAAGAAGTTTGAAAAACTATTATGAAAGAAGATATAAATATTGTGGCATATTTGACAACAGTGCAAACCTGCAGCAAATTTACTAAACAATATGCTTTTGCTGAGATAACATCCTTTGGTGTTTTGCTGTATGATCTTCATCAGTACTGCAGGATTGGTTATTTGAATCCTGATGCAATGTTTATCAAAATAGCCATGAAAATTAAAAACTGGAGTGGTAGATTGTACTCTCTTTGATAGGAAAAAAAAGGAGGGGGGAATCTTTGCTACAGGTCCCTTCCTCCTTCCCTGGTTCACTTTTTGTTAATCATCTGATGTCACCAGGGAGACGTGAAGTCTTTATAATTACAACTCAAGCCTGAAAAAAGAGAAGGCAAAATTAGATTTCATGCCTTAATGCAGAATTCCCCCGTGGGCCTTTGTGGCCTGCAAGTTTTTCTTTTGCCTGTTGGAACACTGCATGAATTGTGTCTCCAGGTTCGATTATATAAGTGGCCTCTGAAATGAATTTTCAACCATTTTTAAGAAAATAATTACAAAATGCCCTTTGTCGTAAAGAATTGCTTCTTGCAATCCTGCTGAGTAAGATGTAAAGAAAGCAAAGAGCCTTGGATACGATGGCCAGTGTCCTACTAAGCAGCAACGCTTGTTCCTTTCATGGGCCCTTGGAGAAAGAATTCAGGTTACTCTCAGCACAATATTGGTGTTCTGTTCAGTTATGTACACGAATAGCTTTGTAACTGTTCCTTGCTTCTAGGTCAAGGGCTCTGCCTGTGGCGAGGGGCCAGGTTTATTCCTGGGCTCTCATAATCCCTTGAAATAAATCAACTTTCCATTGAAATCCTCAACAGTTCTACTTCAAACCATTGCCTCTAGCAGGATGGTCTTTTATACTTTTGTGGTATTAATAATTACCAGAAAGGAAAGAAGGAAACAATGCAGTTATCACTGTGGGCTTGGATACAAAGCTCCAAATATAATCCAAGTTGTATTTTATTCAAGAGCTGCCGAGTATGCAGCCCTAGCTACAGATTTGCGCATTTGTAATCATGAAAGGGCCTTGGATTAAAAGCATGATCTGCTTGGTTAATAGTGGCTAAACCAAAAGTATAATCACAACTAAACTTGAACCCAGATAGGCTACAAACACATTGTTCTACTTCCAGGCAGCAGGCTAAATTCCAAGATAAGATAAATGATATCCCAAATGATAAGTACATTAACAAGCAAAAGCTAATGTTTTTATTCTATTCATTTTAAAATATGCAACCCAAAGCGCATATGGGGTATTCCTCGAAGAATGTCAAGATGATGTTTCAGAAAATTTAAGGTTTTCAATAAAATCCTGGATGGATTATTTCTCTTTAGGAAATGTGAATTTCCTGCATCTGAAAACTTAATACAACATGTGTATTTTGTTATTATTTCTAAAATAAACTTCAAGCTAACTAGCTAAAAATCAGGTAACCATATATCCTATGACATTCTTCTATTATTTTCAAAGGGGTGCGAATTATACTAGAGGTTTTTTAGCATTTGTGAAACAAACCAATGTTTTTGTCTGAGAATTTTGGGTGCTATAGATGCAATCCCTTGGCAGATGCTAAAAATGTGATATGGTATTATGATATCTCTTTTTTCCCCCTAAAACTCAAATTTTGTTAATTTCCATCTGAGATCATAAATCTCAGCCTTATATTCTTTAGTATGGAGAGGTCTCCGCTGTTCTACAGCTTCTTGAAATCTTGATGAAAAAACAGTTGAATAGAAACTTTGGAGGAAAAATATATAGATTATTGAAACTTTTAAGTGCTGTGATAAAAAAATGATGCAGAATTTAACTGGGATCATTTTATCACAAAAAATATTGTTTTTATTTCTTTATTTATGCTGCTCTGTTTTTCCCAGCAGGAGCTTTATTCAACATGAAACAATAAAAACTGATGACACTAATATTGCCATTTTAGTAACTAATTTGACTCATTTCTAAATTATATCTAGATTCCAAAATACACTATGATTTTCCCAGAATTAAAAAAATGGAAATCAAACATGGTAACACAATTTATCAAATTGTACTTGTTTCAAATTAGCAAATAAATAGAGATAAAAGCTAATAATAAATTCTCCGTTATCCAGACAACGTTAGAAAAGAAATATATTTCCAACAGGAAGTCATTACCATAATATAATCAATCCTTTTTAGAACCCACTAAACGCTTTAAAGGCAAGATAAATCTAGCTCATTAGAAAACTGTAGCAGGCCTCACAAGACAAGATAAACAAGTGATCATAAGAAACTCCAACAATGGCATCCTATTATCAAGCCAAGAACTAAAGTGGATGATTGAGAGTAGTTTTCACTGTACAATACTGTACAGAACTGTCTTGGCTTGCTGCCACCTAGGGACCGAAATAAGTAATGCAGTTTCTCTTCTTGAGGAAGCTTTTCTTATTTGTTCATCAGTGAACAGGCTGCCATAAATTCATGTATTAATACCTTCTAGATCGAGAAGCTTTCACAGAGACACGGGGAGCTTTTAAAAGAAGAGATTAAAACATCAGAACAATAAACGTCCATTAGGGATAGGGTTTGAGTCATGAAATGAAACTTTGGAAGAAATTTTTTTGAACTTTGCATAAAACCAGAGTCATTTTGTTGGGCTGTTCATTACAGCAACTCCTCCCCACTTTTTTTCCGACTTCAGAAAGCAGCAGGGCTCATTCTTTAGCATTTAGCACTGCCTTAAAAACTTACTACTGTCACCATTTGTTTATCTTTCTAATGCTAAAGAATGAGCCCTTTAACTATAAGTAAGACTCAGAGAATCTACTTTCTTTGTTCAGATGTCAACTGTCAAGCAATAGGACTATAATTCAAAATGCAAACATTTCAATTATTGCCTCAACGTTAAGAGTTTGCATGTCAGAGCTCCTTTCCCAAATGGAGCAGTTATAATACACTAACAAATATACATTCAAATTTATTTATTTATTTAATCAATTCTTATAGCCACTTATCTCAACAAGTGACTCTGGTGGCAAACTAGAGAAAAATAAAAATAAGAACACTTACTGGACAGCAAGTACAAACATACATTGCAAATGAGGAAGTATCATAGTCCACAATTACTAGCCGAGTTATCTCATTGCATCTCTAACAACACAGCCCTAATATGTAGTTTGTTAATACTGTAATAGGAGATTAACCTGTTCTTGCACAATGTACATCATGCTGTACATTATTAAAAAGAAAAAGGTGGAGATAATTGGATAATTTCAATACATTTGCCCAGTCAGCTGTTTTAAAACACATGAGCAATAATCGGTTTTGCATACACACTCTGGGTATTTTGAAATTTATATGACTTGGGGACATCTAATCATTGTTTTTCTGCTTCAAACTATAAATGAAATATGAACTTTATATGCTTTACAACTGAAGAGTATGATAAAAATGTTTTAAATATGTATACTTATGCAAGTATATATTTATATTACTACAATAGTAATGGTAGGCAATTAGACCAAGCAAGGTAAATTTCTCTTTAATAACTTGAATTATAATTGCACAGGTCAAGAAGAGTGTATAGTAGTTTAGAACTTTTTTAAACATACAACTTTCATCTTGTCATTATGATGTATGCAATGCATAATTATGCTATTTGTAATTGTTACAACACAGTTTTCTATTCCTTTACTCAAAACATTAATCCTCCCTTATGTCTATGCCGCATTTCCTTTTACTACCTGGGTTAAACATGTAACAATGTATATCAACATACCAGATCCAATGGCAGAAATGTATGTATG
>JAEANM010005348.1:0-19716 GCA_017656035.1 Myanophis thanlyinensis
CCCCTTTCTTCCTTTCTCTTTTATTCTTTCTCTCTCCCTTTTTCTTTATTTCCCTTTTCTTTCTTTTTCTCTTCCCAAGCCTCTCTCTGTCTATCCCTTCCCTTCCTCCTTCTGCCTCTCCTTCTAAAGCTAAGACACCCACCTGAAACAAAAACTCATTTGGATGAAACTGGCCATTTTACACATGCACATACATTCACTTTTAACCAGGTCTTGCGCTTCACCTCATTTGCTTTTAGTGACAGGCTAGTTGCTGAAGTACTTTCTAAGAGCCCGGCAGGAAACTCCAGGTGATTGACTGATTGGGACACATGCACCGTGCTAGCAGCGCTCTTAGATTGGTATCTGTTCCATGCCTTTTCTTTCTTCTCTCTCTCTTTTTTCTCTCTCTCTCGCTTTCTCTGTCTCTCTCTTTCATCCCTGGCACAGGCGCAGGAGGTGATGGGGCAAGTGGGCTGGAACTGGAAGTGCTCAGCTGACTAGTGGCCGAGACAGCACTTCAAGCAGAATTTTAGGTTGTAAGGGGCCCATCTCCAGCACTCCTCTGCCACCCTCTTGCCTCTTAGTGTCCCCCTACCATGCTCTTGCCTCTTAGCACCCACTAAGTGATTCCACCCGGGGATGGTACTGCCTACTTTGGAAACCACTGCTGTAGAGAGATAAATTGGATTGGGAAATGAAGAAAAAATGCCAAGAACTCAAACAATACAAGCTTGGTTATCTAAAAATAATAGAAACAATTTGGATTAATGCTTTCTTTTGTGCATTAACTTTACACCTGTCTTTGAATTATGCTTCAGAGCTGCTTCTGTCTAGAAATAGGAAAGAAGTAATTATGATATATTTTTGTAGCATAAAAGGAATAAGAGTTTATAATGAATGTATTGTATACTCATAAAGTGTGATAACTTGTGGGCCTGGTTTGGAACAAACATAGCTGCATGCATACCTGAAGATAAGGCTACATAATACCTTGATGACATGATATTGGAAATAAAACAGAACTATACATATGAAAGCAAGGTTTCGTTGCTGCATTATTCTACCCAAAATGTATACATTTCCTTAGACTTTGCCTGCAGGGGTGATAATTAAATAATAATAACAGTGCCGTTAAATATAATTCAACAGGAAATTATATTCCTATGAAGACACAATGTAAAGCCAATTTGTCTGGAGCTGTGAACAACTGATAATCACACTTTTTTTTCCTTTTGGAAATAGTATTTTTGTTCTTGTCCTCATAATGATTTGAAATACTCTTTCTCTGATTCCAAAAATTCCAACTGGATCCCCAATTTTATTCCAGTAACTATCCTTGGTAATCTGGACAGTGAGTTTCCTTCAGGTGCACAGCAGGCCTGTGATTCAGTTTCAGAGGGAGAGATTTGTATATTAAAGAGTTAGCAGGTCAGTATCCCTTAAATCTGCTCTTCCTTTAAAGAACCATTAATTACTGTTTGGATCTAATTCCCTTTCCCCTCCCTGGATAATTAGACAAGACAGATTGGTCAACAGTTGAGTTTAGACATGGCAGAAAGAACTGTGCCCACTGCTTCAAGATCCACTGGCTCAAGTCTCTCCTAGACATTTGTCTTGCTAGTAAGATAACTATTAACCAATACATGTGAACCACAAAAATAAAAAGGAATGGTTACTTGCCTTTAAGTAGAGTTTAAGTGCTAGTTTGTACATTTGTAAAGCCCACCTACCTATCTCATTTGATGTTGGTTGACATTAACATTCCTTCTTGGTTGGGTTGGGTGGTTTCACCGATGCCTTAACTATTCATAGACTCTTCTTTGTAAGAGATCAATAGGCTAAACTCAAAGAAGGGGTAAAATGTGTCATCCGTTTAGAGTCCATGGCCTTCATATCAAGAGATCTAAGTCCAGCCCACCCTCAATTCCATTGATTCTTATCTACCACCTATTTGTTTTGACTGTTAGTAGTTCAGATTCTTGCAAAGAGCATAAGTTGCAATAAACTTTTATATTCATATGAACTGTCTGGATTCCCTGATTTTCCTCAAGCTTGACATTCTCAGAACCATAATAATAAAGAAGATGTTTTAAAGATAAAGAGATCTTTTCTAGATTTTCCATTCTGTCTTTATGTTATTTTTTTTCTTTCCAGGAGTCTGAAATGCTTATTAATAGACATCGTTGGGTTGTAAGTCCTAGGACTAGACATTTCCTACCCCTGCTTGAGTTAATTTAGTAATGAGAAACATAATCGTTTCTTTACATGCTGCTGAGGTAATCTAGGAATATTCAAGATATAATGTAGGAATCTTTTCATATTTTATATTGGAATGGGTTAGATCATGTGTATCATGAGGCATCTCTGACGTGTTTCAGCTCACAGTGATTCTGTTTAATTCTTATTCATCCTTAATTGTTTTCTTTTCACCTATTCTTAATAAAATTCAAAAATTAAAATTCAAATTTTATTGGTCACATGCACAGTCATACATGGTACAATATGCAGTGAAATGCTTATGCAACCATTCACAACCACAGGAAGTTGGGGCAGAATGGGAGGGTAGGAAATAGGTTGATAATAAGTTGAAGAAAGGAGGTAGTTAGGAAGAAAGGAGGTAATTGGGAAGGTGGTTACTTCATGTATATGTAAAAATAATTTATTGTGAAGAAGTAGTTTATTAACTCAATAGAAGCCATAATTCACAAGAGCAAATTATTAACTTTTATCTGTATCTGAACTAAATTTCCTTTCCAAAATTAGTTTGTAAAAAGCATATAGTAATGTTTTTCATTAATGACCATTTCTGGCTAAGAAGCTTAGTTGTTACATTACTGGAGGCTATCTTATTAAGCATGGTAGTTTATAAATGAAAAACATTATCATAATATAACCATTTGTTATTTTCCTGAATTTTTTTACTATAATAAATCAACCATTCACTGGAATTCTTGTAGATTAAATTGAGTAGGGCTGCTTAATGAAATTTGGAGTGAGAAACTGCAGTTATATAAATGAATGCCTCAAGGAACATGAAATATAAATATTGAAAATGAAGTGGTGAATTCCATATCGATACATACTGTATATAAGAAATACAAAGCATCTCTATGTAAAATGTATATATGTTTGAAGTTATAGTGAGTTTTGTATTTTTCCTGTTATGCAAGGAATGGATTGGAATTTAAATTGGTGGTATAAATGTCAGTAGTATAGAATAAAGACAACTGTAACTGTGGTATAATTTTACAAGTATTACATTTCTACATAGCAAAAAAACAAGGTAAAATATCAGCTTTGTTTGCAGATAAAGGGTGATATTAATTTAAACCATTTAAATAAAGTTAACCAAAGAATGTAGTGAATTGAGAATAATAGCTCAGTATCCAAATGCAGAATTCAAAACCTACAGTTTTTAATAGACTTCAAAGTTCTGTCCACAAAATATTTTTCAGGTATTGAACGCAAGTTACAAAGGAATTTCAGCCTGGATCAAAATTTGATTTGTTTCCAGAAGTATATTTTGATATATAGATTCTTACATAAAAATGTGGTCTTTAAGAAATCTATACCTCTAATATAAGTAGAATACATTTATAAGATGTGATAGTATGATAGTGTATTCAGCTGCCAGCCAATAGTAAATAGCTATTTGTAGTCTGATAAGTGCAAGGTGACAAATTAAGAAAGCAGAATTAAATATAATTTTCATTTAAGTAGCCCTATTTCCATATCTCACCCAAAACCTGACTTAACTTGATCCAGAATAACTTTACCATCTGTGCCTGAAGATGTGGGACCAACATACCTGCAAGTGAAATTCTTCAATCTGAAATAATATCTTGTTAGGAGATTAAATTGGATTATATAAAATTGAATCTTTGCTAAAGAAGATTTACTTCTTTATTAACAACCTATTTGCTTATCAGTATTTACTTATATATGTATGAAGTTGTTATTCCTTTCTTCAGTCTGAAAAGAAGTATATTTTCTGGAAGAGATGATGGTATTTATTATCTTTCAATTTGGAAAGAGAGATTTTTTTAAAGGAAATGCTAGAAATGTAGTCATACTTGAAAAAGATGAATATAACACAGTAACTATTTAAAGAAGACAAATTATGTGACAGTTTAATTCATACATTTAGAATTAGAAAATTGCTTCCTTCTTATGAAAGTGATTGAGCCAAAGACATCCAGATGGGTTTGTGCCTAAACCAGGACTAGAACTCACAATCCCAGGGTTTCTAGTCTGGTACCTAGTACATAATAAAATCTGGTAGTACCATTATACCAAATTGTCTGGTTTAATATACATATGCACACTGTAAATACCGGTGATGGGACATACTGTAGAGAATGTGTGTTTGGAAAACTGAGTAAAAGGGAAATAGGTAATAAATTTGAATATCTGATTTTGATGAATATATGAAAGACAAATAAAGATTTCATTATGAATATATGTACTATATGTCAGAAATTATAGTGTCATCTAGGTTGTCATGAGTGCTATTGAAAGTAATCTATAGGTTGATAGTAGTTACGAGTCAGTGAGTGCTGATACTCAGTGGTGGAATTCAATTTTTTTACTACCAGTTCTGTGGGCGTGGCTTGGTGGGCATGGCTGGGGGGCTCATGTGACTGGGTGAGAAGTTTCTGTAAGCAGGGCAATAAAGATTAAGTTATAAACAACACCAGAATGTTTCTTTCCTGCCTTCCTTACAGGATTAACCTGTAAAGTGTAAAAAAACAAAAGGAAATTTCTTTTAACAACCCGAACTGCTTAGAAAATTTACTACCGTTTCTAGTGAACCTGCTAGAACCTTCTGAATTTCACTCTGGTGATACTAGAAGAATCGGGGAATATGTTTATGTATAACTGAATTCTCTCTGTCACTCACTCTCTCTCTCTCTCTAACACACACACACTGTGTCTGTGTATTGTATATATATGTTTGTATGTGTGTGGTGAAGTAATGTATATAAATATAAAAACATGTCTGATATGATTAGGATGAAAGTTTGAGAATACAAGGCTGATTAGAAGTTTTACCCTTCAGTATTAAAATCACAGCCTTCTTTCTATGATTTCCCAATAAAAATATAGTGCTTTGGGAAGATGAATGTGTAGATGAATAAAGCTCCTACTATCCCTGCTTGGATATCATTAGTATTATATCTGTTTATTACCTATTGTAATAATGCTTGCTAAGCTATTCAGGAGTTTGGAAAAGGAATAGCGTATAAGTTGAAAAATGAAATAAAATAGAAGAAAAGCATGTGTGTCGGAATATGAAAGCAGAGAATTTGAACATGCATATAAAACTCTTTTAGATCAATTCAACACCTGCTGACTTCAGACACTTCACATGGAAATTGTTAATTGTCTTCCTTCTTCCAACATACTTTCATACTAAACAAGAATCCTAGTGTTCACTGGTAACCTGCTATTCTTGTATACATTGGAATCACACATGCTTATTTTTCAAGTCCAGATGAAATCAGTTAGGAACCTATGGACATATGTATTGTATACAAATGACAACATGGCATTGCTTGCAGTATAAAAAAAATCTATGTACAAAAGCTTTACTTCTTTGTACTTCATTCTGGTCATATACATATGAAAATATAAATTAATATTTTTTAAATTATGTTTCGAACTGATTATCTTTCTTTTAGAAGATGTTGAAAATAAAGAAGAAGTAAGATATGATAGTGACATAAATCAAATCAAATCAAATTTTATTCATCACATGTACATACATGGTACAAAATGCAGTGAAATGTGTCTGCGACCACTCGCAATCACAGGTAGTAGGGCAAGAGAATAGTATAGAGAGGGAGGGAGAATAAGTTAGGGAGTGGTTGACAGAAGTAGATTATGGGAATACTTTATAGTCCTGGGTTGTTGTGGTTTGGTTTAGGGTGTGTATTGCCTGTGGGAAGTAGCCTCTCCTTAGTCTCTCTGTGTTGGCTTTCAAGGAACAGAGGCGCTTTCCTGACCGCATCATGGTGAACAGTCGTTGGGGTGGCTGGGGTCCTTCATTATTTTCCTGGCTCTAGTTTGGCATTGTCTGTTGTAGATGCAGTTCAGGGAGCTTGGTGCAGATGATGCGCTTTGCTATGTGCACCACCCTCTCTAGAGCTTGTCCTGTATGGTGCGGTTCCCGAAGGTACGCTCAGCTGAGCACATCATCCGCACCAAACTCCCCGAGCTTCACTCCATCTACAACAAACGCTGCCGAACCAAAGCTAAGAACATAGCGAAGGACCCCAGCCATCCCAACAACAGACTGTTTACCATGATGCAGTCAGGAAAGCGGCTTCGCTCTCTGAAGGCAAACACAGAGAGATTGAGAAAAAGCTTCTTTCCACAGGCAATACGGACTCTAAATCAGGAAACACAAGAACACTCAGGACTATAACAGGAACCATGACTGTATCTAACTCCCACCATCCCAACTATCCCTAACTTATTTCCTACCCTACCCTCCCATTTTGCCTTAATTTACGGTCGTGGGCGGTCGCGTAAGCATTTCACTGCATATCGTACCATGTATGCTTGTATTTGACCAATACATTTGAATTTGAATTTGAACCACGTAGCGATGTTGCCCATCAGGATGCTTTCTACTGTGCTGGACATTCTAGATCTGGAAGAAATATGAATACAGTCTTGCATATCATATATAAAGGAGTGATATAAATACTATAACTGCAAGATTTTTTTTCCTTTAGAATTATTCCACTGAATGGAGCCAAATCAAACCTCTGCTTCCTGTTGCATTTTTTAAATAATTGATTGTCATCAATCGAAGTATAGCAGCAACTCAAATTTGGTACATAAATGTTAATGTAATCATTTTCCTTTCTGAAGTGCATAATTGAGAATAATATACAAAACCATTGAAAGCTACTGTTTTAAGACTTGAAATACACAACTATCTGGGAAATTGGCATCAAATATTTAAAGCACATTTCTAAAGCAACTAATCGCTCTTTGTATATTATACCAAACAGTAGTATGTGCAGTAAGATATTGCACATTGCATCTAACAAGATATGGTTTTCTTCTGTCCTTCCCCTATCTTTTTCCTGTTCCTACTTTTTTAGTAAGTTTTTTTTAAGGGAATGAATTTCCCTGATTAATTGGAACCTTCTTTATTCAGATGCTTCCTTCAAAGCCCCATTAATTAGTCTGTAATGGTAGGTTAGCAATATCTTAGCTTGCGTATTTTTAGTACTTCAAGGTTCAGCCAAAATTGCTTGTGTTCAGTGACAAAGGAATTACTAGTACAATAAATCTCAAAATCCATCCTTTTCATGGTCTTTCCAATTGATTGAAGAACTTTCAGATCCTTTTTTCAATAAGAACTCCCTTCTATCTCTTGAGCAAAGAAAAAAAATCTGATATTTATGTCTTTCATTTGGATTGCAGTTTAATTCAATTACTATGGAGTTTTGTAATGGTATGCAAGAATGATCTTGAAGGATAAGAGGGAAATATAAAAAAAGGGAGACACAAATGCTAAATGGGTAAAAAAATAAACTTTAAAAATATCTATCCTAATGTATCATACTGCTAAAAATAATGGTGGGAGATATGTATTTTCAAACTTGCAAGATTCTGTGAATGTGGCCTGACTATAAAGTAGAATTAACTCATCTGGTCATGTTTCCTGTCTGCTTTAGGCAGCATCTCTTCCTTCTGTTCCTCAAGGTCATTCCCACATAACCTTACAATTTTGTGGCTTTTCCTATCCTTAATGCAGTTATCTTTGCTTCCTATAGGAATATAGTTTTGTTCAAGACTGTTTTTTCTCTCTTCCCCTCCATCTTTGTCACACACACACACACACACACCTCTTTACAATGTTTACATTTCCTTTTAAGGAACTAATGTAATCTTAATCTTAAATATGGTTTTAGAAGCTCCTCCTATATAATCTCATTGTCAAAGTGCTTTATGACTGACTGTATTATTACTGTACTGCTGCCTTATTTGACTTTAATTAAGGCTAGATTTTGGCAAATTTTCTCCATTACAGTGATTTCAAATGACTATAGTAAATTTGAAATTTTGTCAGCTTGAGAAAATTTTGAAGATATTGCAGCCTGAAGCAAGTTCTGGAGGCGCAATATATAGTATTACATCATTATTGTGTAAGTACTGTTTAGTCCAATTTGTGCTATTTTCCAAAATAACAAAACTGTTTTTTCAGCGATATGAATGTTTCAGTGCCTGAGCTGTGTTACTATATTGCAAAGAATATGAAATATTATTTGGTCACTATATAGCAAGAATAAAAATTGTACGAATTGCTTCTTCTTCTTCTTTTGGCTGTTCCCATTAGGGATCGCCACAGCGAATCATATTTTTCGAAAGTTTGCCATTTCTGTTGCATCATTTGCCTAGAGATCTGCATGGTGATCACACAAAATGAGCCGTTAAAAGTTGTCTACCAGGCCTTGGGACTAGAGTGGCTGGGGACCTCTTATGGGATATTTTTGACTGAATGCTACTCAAAATTGGTACATAATTGGGTAACGTATGATTTCAAAAAGTATCTTAAAAGCCAGGGCTGTGCACACTTTAAAAATAATCTGCTTCAGGCCTCACACAACTGCAAGATCAGCACTTTTCTGGTATTCATTAAAGCAGCCTTTCATTTTTCAAGAGTAAAAAAATACAGTTGGTTTAAGGAATCCACATCAGAGATAATGCAGTTTACTTTATTAAAATATATGAGCCAAACAAAGTTAATGCAACTCTTAAATCACCCACTACTAACTTATTTGACAGGCACCAAGTTACAAGAAGATGGATTCTTAGCAGCTTCTTTCTAAACTATTAGTCAAGATTTCTCTACCTGGATATACTGCCTGAGGGTTCTCTATACAAATTGTATGCCCTGTCACGAAATAAAATAAAAATGCCATTATCTGAAATAATGTCCACTTAAGTGATTTTGTTTGCCCTTTAAAGGACTGCATTAATAGAAAAGTATGTCCTTTTCTTTTGAATACTTTTGAATACTGTGCTTGAGGCTTATCCTGATGCTTGAGGCATCAGAATAATTTATCCATTGGCTAATAATCATCGTATCATCCCCAAAACTTGAGGGAATCAATTGTGCTATAGTGTACAACCATTCTACAGAAAAACATAGAACAGAATAACACCCTTGTATAATTTTTATCAGGATATTAATATTGAATGTGGATGACTTAGTAGTCCTTTGCCAGATATTGGAGTTTTATTTTGTTGTTCCAAAACACAGAAGGGTTTTGTTTGTTTTTTGTTTTCAGAATATTGGAAATATAGATATTTTAATTAATACTAAAATATTTTATATTTTTAAGTAAAGGGATTTTCTAAAGCTTTGACGAAGTCATTTGATATGAAATCACTTAAACTCAAAGGTCAATTTATGTAGGAAATCATCTACTTACATTGCTAAGGCCAGTTTTTGCAATTTGTAGGAGATGAGTGACTATATATCTGATCACCACGAGATGGGTGGCAAACAAATCTAATAAGCAAGTAAGTTTACAATAGCCCTACAGTTAAAAATCTTTCTACAGTTTTAACCACAAGGAATACATATTATTAGGATAAAAATGTATTTATTTATGAAGTTATCAGATTTGTTAAGACCAAGCAATTCAAAAAGATTCTGGATACTGAAAAATATCAAATATGCAATTAAAACACTTCCAAAAAGTAAAATATCATATCAAAATATTACTTGGACAAGACAATATCCATTACATTAGGAAAGCCCAACAGATCTCTAAAGCATTATAACCACAGAGGCAATTCTTAACATTTGAAGATGGGGAGCATACTATATTTTGAAGATGCTATTTCAATGACTACAACACAGAAGACATACTTTATTAGTGCCACAAAATGCTAACATTTAAATAAGGGGGTTTCAAGTACACCCACTGTATCTGAATAGCATCCAGATACTGGGTAAGTACATTGTCAGCTTCACCTGATTGCCCAGGATTGAGATGTGCAGTTGGATATCATTTACAAATTTATATACTGAACCCTAAACTGACAACTGACAACCCTAAACAGGAAGAGTGAGATAATGTATCACTGACTAGACTTCTTAATGTCCTGGAATTCCATATCTTATCCAAGGGAAGTAAACAGAGTGTGAAACTTAGCAAGCCAATTTCAGATATGCAAGATGCACAAAGGAAGAGTAACAAGAAAACAAGAACAACGAAACATTTAGTCCAAACATCTGATAAAAAAGAATGATCCCAGAAAAAACCCAACACATGGAAATCTGCAAACTCCTTTTCCTCTTCAAAGCAAGACTATTGTAGGCCAATTATTACTACCTATTGACAGAACCTATATCTTCACAATAACTTACAAATCCCAAAATATCAGCAAGAGTTACAAAGCATCTTTTCAGATAACTCTGCTACTCTTCATCATTCTTTTGAAAAAAGCAACACCCAAAGCAAACTTTGCTTTAACAATAGACTTCTGTCAGTATTTTAAAGCAGACAATCTCTTGATATGATCGGATGCCTTTTTCTCTTCTCCAGATATCACATAGCCTCATTGTGACCATTTCAATTCTGAAGTTATTTCTTATTAATGCCCAATCATGTAACAGCACTTTGGAAAGATTAACTTGTTTCATCAAGCCCAGATGGTTAAAATCTCAATAGTTATTCAGATCAGGAGTCATGGAATCATCTCTTGTCCCTGTATATCCAGCTCCCACTGTCTCTGGTACATATTTCTAATCTCTTGTTTAAGTCTTCATTTGATGAGAAAGAAACAGAAATATCTACATCAGTATGATTCAAATCTTCCTTAATTGCATGTTTTACTTTTTGACTTACCCAAAATATTCAAGTTCTGGGCCCAAAGAGAAATGAAATAAGAAACGTAGTATGAACAATACTTTCATAAACTAATTTAATTCACCAGATTATTTTTACATCACATCCCTCCACAAGGAGACGACTATCTGACAGCCATGATACATAATTGATAATTCTTTCAGTTTGGACTTCCCTAATCCAGTCCAAAGTTCACACTGATATTGATTCCAGTTCTCATATATACTTAAGAACCTCAGATTTAGATTCTATAGATCAGTGTTTTTCAAACTTGGCAATTTTAAGATGTATTGACTTAAGTTCCCCATCTTCCCCAGCTATGCTATAAATTATTATAGACCAAAGATTTGTGTTTCCCCTCGGCACTCCTCCAAGTAGATATGCACTATTAAAGGGTTGCATGCATGAAGGGACCAAAAAAGAAAAACATCTTCCAGTAAGGAAACTGCAATTCCATCTTACCAGTATTTGATCAAGAACAAATTCTTCTTATGTGGAAATTAACGTGTATTGTACTACCTCCTTCAGAGTTTAAAATCCCAACAGTATGCATATATATTTATTCTTAAAATTTCATGTCTAGCCTAAACTATCCCATATAATACTTGATCCAACAATTTCATTCTTGTAAGCATTTAAATTATTCCCTTCATGTCACTGAATGGAAGGATAACAAAGGCTTCACAAATTAGCCTTAAAGCCTTCAGTTTTGAATGACATCTACTCTGCAGATTTTAATATACTGTAGATGCATATGCTTGAAAAAATTCAGTTTGTTTCTTAACGTAAATGCCATGCTAAAGTCTTAACTGATAAAAACTAGAAATAGCACACATCTCCCCATTCTTCAATTAAAGCTTTAGTTAATTTACACACAGCTATGTCCATTGTCATATTTGCATACAGTATAACTATTAATATCTAGATTTACTGTACTTAGCCTTCAAACCAGATTATATAATTCAAGTAGCTTTACTATGCAATCCCAAAGTACTGTACATTTCATAATACCTCATACATTCCACTGAGGAGGCATTGTTACATTTATCAAAATACTCCTCTGTTTTACATATAGATAAATTTACATTCAAGACATCATCATTTCTTGATAATTAGCCATGCAGAAAAAACAATGCAACCTTAAGACGTTTACTTCTTTTTAACAATTACTGGATTTTAAAATGTTCTTTGATTTTATTTAATACGTTTCTGTGTAGGTATAGTTTGATTGGCTAAAGTAACTATGTCATACATCAAATGTTTGGAAATTTTGTCTGAAACAGTTCCAGTGTTCAAGAAAATGTCATATTTGCACTTAAAGGGATCTCTGTCTTTTTAAAATTCTGTATAAAAATCTATTTTGCATCCTCAGTAATTGTCACATGTCCATGAGCAATACACACAGGGAAATTACCACTTCCTATGTGGTAATCTTGGAGAACTTCCCAACCACAATGAGACATGACACATGTGGAAACTATTCCTAAATTTAAAGAGAAAAATGTACACATAAATGAATAAAAGTTAGTATGGGTGCCATCCTTAAAGAAAACCAGATCAAATTTCCGTTAAACTTTTCCAGTGATTTTCTATTCTTATGCATCTTACAACTTTTTAAATTTGAATAACAGAGTTGGAAGGTATCTGGAGATCTTCTAGTCCAACCCCTGCTTAGGCAGGAAATCCTACACCACTTCAGACAAATGATTATCCAATCTCTTCTTAAAAACTTCCAGTGTTGGAGCATTTACAACTTCTGGAGGCAAGTTGTTCTACTGATTAATTGTTCTAACTGTCAGGAAATTTCTCCTTAGTTCTTAAGTTGCTTCTCACCTTGATTAGTTCCACCCATTGCTTCTTGTCCTACTGTCAGGTACTTTGGAGAATAGCTTGACTCCTTCTTCTTTGTGGCAGCCCCTGAGATATTGGAACACTGCTATCATGTCACCCCCTAGTCCTTCTTTTCATTCAACTAGACATACCCAGTTCCAGCAACCATTATTTATATGTTTTAGCCGCCGTCCCCTAATCATCTTTTTGATCTTTTCTGTACTCTTTCTAGAGTCTCGACACCTTTTCTACATTGTGGTGATCAAAACTGGATGCAGTATTCTAAGTGTTACCGAGGAGCCTCAGTGGTGCAGTGGTTAGAGTGTAGTACAGCAGTATTTCTGCTGTCAGCCGGTTCAAACCCCACCAGGCTCAAGGTTGACTCAGCCTTCTATCCTTTCGAGGTGGGTAAAATGAGGACCCAGATTGTGGTGGTGGTGGGGGGAGGCAATATGCTGATTCTGTAAACTGCTTAGAAAGAGCTGGAAAACACTATAAAGCAGTATATAAATCTAAGTGCTATTGCTACAAAGTGGTATTAACACTTAACGTGATCTTGATTCTGTCCCTCTGTTCATGCAGTCTAGAAGTGTGTTGGCTTTTTTGGCAGCTGCAACATTGCTGGTTTATATTTAAATGATTGTCCACTAGAACTCCAAGATCCCTCTTGCAGTTACCACTATAGAGCAAGGTATCACATATGCCGTAGCTGTGTATTTTATTTTTCTTGCCTAAATGTAGAACCTTACTTTTTCACCATTGAATTTTATTTTGTTAGATAGTGCCCAATGTCCTTCTGTATCTTAAGCTTATCTTCGCGAGTGTTGGCCATTCCTGCTAGCTTAGTCCAGTTCCTTCAGAATCTTGGGGTGTACTCCATCTGGGCCTGGTGATTTGAACTTGTTTTGGGTAGACAGGTGCTTACTTACATTTTCTTCCCTATTTTAACTTGTGTTCCTAATCTGTTTTTTGTGGTGCTGTTTTTGATACGTTGGACTGTTTTTTCCTTCTGTGTAAAGACAGATGCAAAAACAAGTTAAGTAGTTCTGCTTTTCCTTATTACTTGTCAACTTCTTGTCACTTTCTCCCAGAAATGGATCAATTGTTTCCTTGACTTTTTTCTTGTTTTTAACATGTTGGAAGAAGCTTTTTTTGTTATTTTTTACTTTTGTCGCAAGCCTTTGCTCATTGTGAGCCTTAGCTTTCCTCACATCACCTTTGCAGGCTCAGGTTATTTTCTGATATTCTGCCTTAGTTGTGTGGCCCCTTTTCCACTTTTTATATTTGTCTTTTTTCTCTTTCAATTTTTTAGAGAGTTCTTTATGTAGCCATGCTGGTTTCTTTTGAAAGCTGTTGTTGTTTTTCTTCTTCATTGGTATTGTACTAGACTAGGCTTTTATAATCTCACTTTTCAAAATTTCCCAAGCTTCTTGAATTGTTTTCCCCTTGAGAATTTTCAGCCATGGAATCCTTTCCAAGCTCTCTCTAACTTTATTGAAATTAGGTATTTTAAAGTCCAAGACTCTAGTTTGAATAAAAGCATGGGGAAAGTCCAGTTTACATTTCTGAATACTAATATAAGTTTATGCAAACATTCTAGGAATGCAGGACTGAAGAGTGGAACCAGATTTCTGAACCTTTTAATCAGCACACACTAATCAGCACACACTAATTTTAGCCACAAAATTATTTTATCCTGGTGTTACAACATACTTATTGTAGCACCTGATGTGCCTTAATTCCAAAGCAAATCCAATCCATCACTCTTTCTTTCATGTTGAAATTACAGTTGTATTGAAGGAAAAAGACAAATTAGAAACCAAATTGTTGGATATTGAGAAGGGCAAAATAATAGTTATTCCCCATTAAAATAAGGCAAATTTTGCTCTAGCCCCAGTTACCTTCATATGCCAACCCAAATAGATAAAAATAAATATACTGCTGCTCAATTTCTCCTAATCTTATAAATAAAGGAGAAAATTAAGAAAACTCCTTTGGAGTTGACAGTATGCTCTTGTGAAATGGAATAGTTGAAAATGTAGAAGAGGCACTTATGGTATGTACTTTTTATGATACTAGAGTATTAGGATCAGATTTATTGCTATCCTTTGTCCTTATTCATGGGTAGGACAAAACACTATTATGCTGAATATTTCATTTCTGTTTTTAATAAGGTAGTAAATATAAATATGGATACACATCTTGTTGCTGCTCTATACTAAGCTCACAAATAGATTTTTTCTTCCTTCCATTCAATCATGTCCAATTTTCAGATGCTGCCTGGACAAGTCTCTGCAGTTTTCTTGGCAAGAAAGAAAAGAATCACTTTTCAGAAGTGGTTTGCAATTGCCTTCTTCCTCGGGTTGAGAGAAAGTGACTGGCCCAAGGTCACCTAGCTGGATTTGTGCCCGAGGCAGGACTAAAATTCATGGTTTCCCACTTTCTAGTCTGATGCCTTAACCATAACACTAAAGTAACTCTCCAGAAATAATTAAACTGAGCTAATGGATAGCAAAATATATTGGTGTGCATGCAATGTGCATAATATTTTATGTATATATAAAATTGTGACTGATTCTTATCTATAAAATATACAATGGCCTTTAATGGCTCTTGTTTGATGTTTTTAAACTTAGTTTTGGTTGAAAGATCTGTTGACTATTTTAATTTCAAAAACTTGTTATTCAGTGTCCATGCTTTAGCACGTTCACAACCCTAAACTATAAATTTCACAGCTCTGGAGGAAGCCAACTCACAACTCACCACTTCTCTGAAACATTTAACTATGGTAATCCTTCCCTCCTACCAGGTAGATTTATGTTAGCCACATAACTCCCATAATTACTCTTTGCTTTTTCAGCATGGATCTTGGTAATTGATGCACAACTTTAAATATTTAAACTATAAATACCTTTTCTACTTGCAGATAAAATACAGCTTTTATCTGCATTAAGTGATTCTGAACACCATCTCTTACTTTTTTCTTAATCCCTTCTGCCATTTATATGGGGCATATATTCCACCACTTCATATCCTTTATTGATGCTTTGACTATCACTAACCATTTTTCTGCCAAGGGTTCTGGCCTAGGTTACGGCATTTCTTCACCATTATTTCAGAATTCTGACACCTATAAAGGTTCAACCTAAATTTACAGTTAAATGTGAGGAAAAGAGGTCTTTCCTGCACCAAGCTAGTTTTCTTACATTTGTCTTTCATTGAGCTTTAATGAAGATTTATGAAAGCAGTCATGAAACCATTTTTTGAAGGCTCAAAGCCATGGTTTTCTAAATCTGGTTTATTGAATGAATCACAACTAACTAAATATTATGATATGCTAAGTACTGTAATAAGCTAATTGTGTTTTGCAACCACAATGGCTAAGTCATACTACGCTACTCCAAAATCAGGAAACCTGTTATGGTTTCATAGGATGTGGGACAATGTTGCCGTTTTCCGTTTGTCATTCTAGCTGAGACTCAACTTTCTTAGATTGAGAGACGAGTGATAATATCCTGTTTACACTAGTCAGTATAATAGATTATGGTGAATTTGCCAGAATATTAATGTAGTACATTAGAATTGTAAGGACTTAGTAAGATACTGAGTGGAAATGTTTTCAACTAAAGTACATAAGAAAGCTTATATTTGTATTCTTTTTTTTAATCTCTGAATATTTATGTTTGTATTTTGAAATGTACTTTTTTGGGTGTTTTATGGAACATTTGAACCAGTGGTGAAATTCAGGTTTTTTTACTACCAGTTCTGTGGACGTGGCCACAGGATTAAACATCACCAAGCACAGAATTAAACTTCACCAAAGTTACAATGTATTAAGGGGAGACGCAGTTTCTGTGAGCAAGGCAATAAAGATTAGGCTAGAAACAACTGCTTTATTAATAGGATTAACCCTGTAAAGTTAATCTTTACAGAATTAACCCCACAAAGTGGGGAAAAAAACAAAACAAGATTTTTTTCTAATAACCAGTTCTATAGAACTGGTTCAAAACGGCTGAATTTCACCTCTGATCTGAAGCTTTGGTTCAAGACTTCAACCATCAGGATTTTTCTGGTTTCCAAACATATTGGTTTTAAAAAAATAAAGCCTTCAGATTTACTGTCTAAGCTATTCTGCCTAGATGTCACTCCACAGTATCTGCCACTACTAGTGTCTGTCTCCTGGCCATTGACTTCTGTGGGTCCAGGAAAATCTACTGTACAATATAAGATAATGTACATAATCTGTAATAATTTAAAAAATATCTGTAATAATTTAAAGAATCTGTGATTTTTTTAAAGATCTAAATAATATGCATATTTTATTGTATTTACATATGCAGAACACTCTCTGTGTAGTGCCCAATCAAGCAAAGTTAATTACTTGCATATATAATTTTTGATCTCCAGAATAGTTTAATAAACTGTTTATATGCAAATTGCCTTTCTAGCAATGTTCTACAGCTAGACATTTAGTATATTTTTTCTTGAAATTCCCACTATGGCCTTAGGATACTTTCGAAGCACCCTTTGAAAACCAAGCTGATCCGTTAGAATAGTCTTCCCTTCACGGTTGGTTGACTAGATTAATTTCTATAGCATTGAGAAAGTGATTGATCATGACAAAGGGCACATTATTTTTCTGATTTTCTGATTATGTCATACTAGCTCCAAGATGAAACACAGATCTAATATGCAGTTTCTCACATCACTGGGAATTGGAGTAAGACAGAGCCAGGGTTTACGTAGTGGCCATTATTCCTGGCTAACTTATATTGTATTCTCAAGTAAAGTTGAAGCCCTCCAACATGGTCAGCTTGAGACATAGCAGTTCAGTCAGAGACACAGCCTTCAGAAGAGAAATAGTACAATAGCAGCAGATCTTAAAGTCCAACTTCAAAGATAGGTCTAACATCCTTTTATCTGTGATTGGTGTCTCTTGTCTTGTTCATGATAATAGCTATCTTGTCTTTCCTATTCTAGTCTGTTGGATTCTAGGCTCAATACCCAGATGAGCACATTTTTGAGGAAGATATATCCTTCCCCTCCTCCCAGTCCAAACTGATCTTAGTGATGCAACCAATTTGCTCTTTTGTCCACACTAAAATTATGGAATATAAAAGATTAATTACAGGAAGACCTGGTATTCAATAGCAACAACTGACCCAGAACTCCCAAAAACATATTAATGGTCAATAACTTGGGAATTAGGGCAGAAATATTTATAAATCTTACCTATTATGGTAGCCTTAAAATTCTTATAAATTCCAACAAAAATACGTTATTTCATATTATTCATTCATTTAATGAATTTGGAATTTGTCAAGCAAAATAGTTTTTTGCAGGCTTTAGATTATATTAGGAAAAAGATTAGGAAAAACTATCCAAAGTGGATGTCTGTAACTGACTTCAAGCCATTTTGGAAGAAGACAGTGACAATTTATTTCTATATTGTCATAAATACTGGACCAGGTGCAATATTTAGTTTTAAGATGCAGTGAAATAAAGTTGCCAGCACCTTCAAATTAACTTTTATTGTTGCCGCATTTAAGATCAAATGCAAGTAACTCTATTGTGATGTTTATTCTGTCCTCACACAGTTGCAGAAAACTGTTTGCCACATTAAGAGTTTTAATACTTAGAGACAAGAAGAAAAAAATGGCCACTGTTTGGAGAAGAGATGACAGGATATTGTTACAGAAAAAATAACAAACAAATAGAGTAATAATAGAGGGAAAGGAAGTCATAAAGCACATACATTCCTTTCCCCTGTCTGGGAACCATGAAGGATCTTAAATGGAAACTGGGAAGATGGAACAAGTTATTTTTCAGTTTACAGTTTTACTGCCTAATATGTGCTATTAAAAGCACAATTTATTCAAGTGTTGGTTTACCATACATGGAGGATTAATAACTTTTCACTGTAATGGTTCTAGCGCTGAATCTAAAACATTTTTTCCAGTAGTGAAAATAATGTTTTGCATAAATATGTGAGGAGATTGCTTATTGCTTCTGGGCAGTGGATGATGCATGGAAAAAGCCAAAAATAAACTCTTTAAAGGAAAGATATTTGCAAGTAAAAGGGTGAGCATATTGCAGTGGCTGTAAGCCAGTTTTTGCCAATAAAATAAGAACTCTATTTGACTGATCGATGCCTTTGTTCTCTTTCTCTCGTTCTTAGTTCCAGCTATAGAATGGTTAGGGATTGGCCTGACAGATATTTTTATGTGGTGACACAATCATCCAGATCTTTAGAATGGATTTGGCATTTTTATCCACCAATTGAATTTTTCCCAAGTACTTGGAATAGGTAGATGTTATTACTTTATAATATTAAAGATTTCACGGGATATAAGTAAAGCTGGTTTTTTTGCAATTAACTGATGGTGATTTTGTCAGTGCTGATGGTATTTAAGCATACTCCAGATGTTTTGAGATTGTACCCAAAGCACTTTTTCCTATTACGTTTGCTTTCTTTTGACACAGTCATTCTATTACTATTGGCAGGTCTTTATATTTTTGATTTTCTCAAGTTCTTTTTTTTATTATTCTGCTATTTGCAGGTATTGTATCATCCACTGTCAGACATTTTTGCTTTTTGTATTTCTTATCAATAGTTGTTAAGTCTATTGTGTGTTAAGGATGTTGTGTGACAGCTACTTATGTGTTTGAATTCTAAAAGTCTTAGAGCACTTCAGCATCTTTATTTCCTATTATTTTGCTTAGTTTGTGGTCCCACAAGTTTTTATTTTCAGGCAATTGTTATTTCTCACAGATACTCCCAATACACAATTGTTGCTACTTTGTTTACTATGTGAATCTTCTTGCACCCGCTAGCTAAATAGTCACTGTTCAGTTTCTTTATATGCATTGTTCTTAAAGCTTGGTCTTTTGAAACTAGAATTATCTCTCTGTCTCTTTCTATAACTTTCCTGCTTATAACTATTGCCATTCAAGAGAGTGAACATCAGGAAAGCAGCAGGACCAGATGGCATTCCAGGTTGTATTCTAAGATTCTGTGCTGACC
>JAEANM010005349.1:0-19715 GCA_017656035.1 Myanophis thanlyinensis
ATAAATGTACATTAAATCTTGTTAAGCACTGTGACGGGTGTTCTTGAATAATGTTCTCATTTCTTCATGAAATCCAAACCGTTTCAGACAATGATGGTGAAGGTTATGTTTTTCTGCTTACTCTGAAGTTCATCTGATGTTCAAATAATGCCACAAACAAAAACATTAATTTTTTATATCATTATTTATAATAAAGAAGACCACAGAAGAAGATGAGATTGCTAATTTTCACGGTGTCTACAACACTCAAGGTATATATGCTTGAATAAAACTATAAAAATGGCAATCGTAATTTGATTGAGTTAGCTTATACTTCAATTTTCCTGACTTATACTTAGCATCTTAATTTAGTTCTGTCAACTTATAAAATTAATAATAGCTGTGCAATAAAAACATTAAATGTAATAATAATCAAAACAGCGACTAAAAGTGTCAGTGATCTAAAAGCTAGAAATAAAGAGCTCAAACTGCTAAAGAAGGGCTATTTTTCAAGAAGGGCTAAGTCAGAAAATTAAGAGATTCTTTCCCCAACGTTGAAAAAAAATAAGAGGAAGGATTTCTGACAGACATCTCTCCAAAGGAAATTATCTAGCAAGACTAGTTTGCAACTACAGGTAGTCCTCGTTTTATCAGAATTTCTGTGGCTAAGCAAGATAGCTGTTAAGCAAGTCGTGCCGGATTTTATGATGTTTTTTCCATGTTAAGCAAGGCACTACAGTTGTTAAGTGAATCACATGGTTGTTAACAAATCCAGCTTCTCCCATTGATTTTGCTTGACAAAAGCCATCTGGAAAGGTAACAAATGGTGATCCCATATCCCTGGGATGCTGCATCTGTCATAAATACATAACAATTGCCAAATGCCCAAAATTTGATTGTGTCACCATGGGAACGCTCAGCAGTTGTTAAATCCGAGGATGAGGTTGTAAGTCACTTTTTTTCAGTGCTGTTGTGACTTTGAATGTTCTCTAAATGAATGGTCGCAAGTCAAGTGCTGTGCTGCTCATGTGTCAACATGCAAAAATAAATGAGAGTAACCTTTGAGTAGAACTATGTAGAAAAGGTATTGGGTTCTCAACCAGTGCTAGGAAGTTTATGGAAATTAACAATACTGTAAACATCCAGAATGTTTTAGTCACAGCAGTTCATTGCTCATAATACCATAATGGCTATTGCACCCATTTTTATGAAAGAAAATACATTCACACACACTTTCTTTTGCATCTTCAATTTTGATTCCGCTAATGCAAATAAAATGGATAATTCCTGCTCCCAAGATCAGCATAGGCAGATCAGAGTGCAGGCAGATCTTTTGATGGGGTCCTTCTAGCTGAAGTGCATTATACTTCCACTCTTGATAATCATGAGGTTCAAGTCATAAGTAGTGTTTTTCAATGCATTTTTTGTTTCCCAAAAACATAAACTTCAAAGAATGTGTGGAACATGGTCAAAGATAGGTCTTCATTCTTTGCTGGTATAGTAAATCTAGACAGGAAACATGACATAGTTCTGGTATCCATCTTTTGCTAGAGAAAAGTGCTTCAGGTTCTCATGTTGTGGCTGAGCATGTATTGCCCTATGCAGCTCTCTGAAATGGTCGAGGCCAGGGATCTCCAACCTTGGTGACTTTACAACTTGCGGGAATTCTGGGAGTTGAAGTCCTCAAGTCGTAAAGTCACCAAAATTGGCGATCCCTGGCCTAGGACAATGAAAGCGAACCTTTGGAGCTCAGCATATCAAAACCACAGAAAAAGATGACTTTGTTGGCCTCGCTCTCTCATGCACACACTTACACAGACACCCAGACAAAAGAGAAACAATTCATAGCAAGGAGTAACAAATCAATTAATAAATACTTGCATCGTTGTAAATATTTATTTGAAATGCCTATCTAAGGCCTGGAAACATCTCTTGCATGGCCTTGCAGCCTCTGAAAAGAGAGGAAAGAATGCCCTCTTTTTGGAGGCTCCGAAAGCCACATGAGAGCAGGTCCTCTTGCACAACTTCCAACAGGTCTTGGCGTGTTACCAGAAATAACATGTCACCTATATCACTGGCCTGGATTAACGGCAAGGCCTGCAGAATTGACTAGTAAAAATTTCCCCTCACTGTTAGTTCATTTCATTTGAGTATTGTACAGGCACGAAGCGTTGCTGTTCTATCTTAATTGGCAATAGGAGCTGTTTCTATATTATAGTTTTATTGCTTTTTTTTTTTTTTACTGTTCTTGGGTTTTCTGGAAAACATGTTATCCCCAATAGATATGTTCATTGTTTGGAACCATAAGATGCAAGATAGTTTCCTAGGCAAAATGAGGACCTTTGTTATCCAAATTCACTGTGTTCCCCCTGACTATGCAATTTTCTTCTTTCTTCTTGCCCCTTCCATTATAATCTCTGCACTGGTAACAGTCTTCATGTTTTTAACTTACATCTAATAATGCATTCAGAAATTTATGTTAAATTGTATCCCACTTGTAACTGTTCTTCGTAAAATGAGGCAGATTTAGGAAGCTATAAAAGCATTCTGGAGTCCTTTTCATTCTTAATTATGTTATACAACAATCTTCAAATGTCTTGGCCATGCTGGGAATTGTAAGATTTGGATTTATCACATTGGGAAAGGGTGCTGCACAAAATTATGATCCTAACTTGACACTTTTTTTTCAGCTCAGCTACAGCTATAAAAGTGTTTGATGAAGAAGGAAACAACTTCATATGCTCTGGGGAAAAACATGGAGCATGATCGTTGACTGGATTATTTAATGCTAAATTTTGTATGGATCAGTTATAAGAATAATTATTTGGCAGGGGGTGGGACCCACAACATTTAAACAAACAAAGTTTGGAAAGTTTAATAGCAATAATACATTTGGAACAATCAGTATAATCTCTGGCTGGTGTTTGACACAAGAGGATCTTTTTACTAGTAGAACTCTCAGGTTGTATTCCTATAAATATTCCTTTTATTAAGCAAATAAGTGCCATTTGGTATAAAGAATGCTGTGCTTAATTTAATCTGATACTTAATTTATTTTAAACTAATTTAATTTAAAATTAAATTTAATTGTTTGCATTTTAATTGTTTTTTAAACTGTTTTTAACAAATTTTTAATTATAATGATAATATTAATGGAACAGCCTTTATTTAATTATTTTAATAGGCTTTTAAAATTGTGACTGTATCTATGCTTTTATTGGCTGTGCACCGCCCCAAGTCCCTAGGGAGAGGGGGTGGTATATAAATCAAATAAATAAATAAAATAAATAATAATGTGCAAAGTATGCTCTAAATGATAGCATATATTTTGGGATGTTATTAACTAAAAATTGATTGAAATTTACCAGAGTTGCCTTGGAAATAATGGCGAGAAAGTGTTTCTGGTCATTCCTTTTTCTGCTAATGTAAGCAGGTATCTGATCTAAGTTATATACTATAGAGAAGTCAATAAAATAATTAGATACCAAGTCTGTTCTTCTTACATAATATCAAGAAATTAAATCCACTGAAAAAAGAAATCACCCTCCATATTTAAGGGAAAAGGTGATGAAAGTCCCAGTATAAGAATGAAAACAACTTGAAAGTTTCAAAAGGATCTAAGGAGGCTTTAGCAGTGAGCTTAAACAGATTGGACAGAATTTAACAAAAGGTAAAGTTCTACATTTGGGTAGGGAAAAGGAAAGGTATGAATGGAGGATACCTGGCTCCCAGTAGCATGTATGGCGGAGATCTGATTAAATATGAGCCACTTGGGGTGCAGTAACAGCAGAATTCAAAGCATGGGAAATTAATTTTAATGCTTCCATATTTATGGTTTTATCACATTGTGAGCCAGTCAGAGTCACTCTGGAAAGTGAGATGAGTGGCATATAAATTTAATAAATAATTGTTCCACTCCATTCCTTAGCAGACCCACAGTTAAAAAAAGGCTAGTGACAAATAGAAATTCTCAAATGGCAAAGGAAATGAAACACTTAAAATAAATGCTTAACCGTTCTGGATACATTTAATCTACAGAAGAGAGAACTGAAGGACAATATGATAATGTTTAAAGGAAGCTAAAGGCTGACACACAGAAGAAGGGGTGAAGGCAAAACCAGAACCAATGGAGTAAAAATGTAACAAAAAAGATTCAGCTAGATATCAAGAGGACACCCACCCACTACTAGCCAGTGCAATAGGCTGCTATGTGAAATGGTGAGGTCTGTAATCAGAGGCTGGATGGTCATGTTAAGAAATGTTTTTAAAAATCCTTGCAGAAATGAGCATTTGACTCATGTCATGGTAGAATAATATTGCTATGTTATTTGAGATGTGTCTGATTATCTACTTATTGATAGAAAAGACAAAATATTTGCAACTCAAGCATCCTAGACCTAGACCCGTAAAAATTAAGGAGGCGGTTCACTGAGAAACCAACTTCTTGCACCTACATTGGCTTTCATGTATTAAGAGCAAAGAGATCTATTTCTCTATGTATCCTTGTCATTACCTTTGGAAAAGAAAAGAGGGAAGGCAAAGCCTCTTGAGTAATATAATCATAACAAACAACAGCTTGAGTCTACTTCGGCTGAAGGAGTTTATATTTGTTCCTTTGACTCAAATTTGTTTTGTTGCTTTGATAGGCGTATTGTAGCAATTTTATACAGCATCTTTACAGTTTCAAGTCACAAGGCAAAAATAACAAATTTAAGTTACAGGAAAGTGGAATCTGATTGAATAGTAGGAGGAAATGGCTTAATACAGCAGTTTAACAGTGGAACCAATTCATTAGATACTTCCAAATTTTTGACATCTTTATTGTATCAATGGCCACACAGACAACAATTTTGAACAAGACAAACTGAATATGAATTGGCAGAAAAGGAGTAAAATATCACATTTACTCCCTATGGATTATTTAAAATTATTTGGGAAAATAAAAGCTGAATTAAAATCCTTATTAATAAGCACAAAAAAATTAAGTAAAGATATTAGTGTGCACCATAGCCATAAAGTCAGGGGAAATGATTAGATGATGAAATAGAGCTTAATAATGAAGATTTGATTTGGGAATTTGGAAGCTGTCAATAAATTACAGAGCGAAGACAAAATAAGTATACTAAATATATCAAATGAGTTTGGAAAATTTTGAAATCAAAAGTTAAATAGTATAGCATCATCAAAGCAATTAATACTTGGTCAGTCCCTGATACAAAATACACAACAGGAATAATTGATAGGAGCCAGATGGAATTTGATAACAAGGAGCAAAAGATAAGAAAGCTAACAACAATGCATCATGGTTTGCATCTAGAAAGTGATATTGATCAGCCAAGAGCCAAAGAGACTAGAAGATTTCTACATGTGAAGCAAACCATGGAGGAATAAAGGCATGGTCTGAATGACTACATTAAGAAAAGCCAAGAACTAAAGGCAGTCAATCAAGGAAAATTCTTGAAAATAACAAGGGTGAAGGTTGAAATGCAGGAAAGAAATAATCAAAAACTGGATTATTTGGAAGAACAAGATATGGATATGGAAGAAAAGTCTGATAAAAACTTCACATGATGTTGGTTAAGGTCAGGAGTGTTGCAGAAAGAAGCTGAAGGTTTTATTTTAGCCTAAAAGAACAAGCTTTGCCAACTAATTGCATGAAAGTGAAAATTCAACATGTAGCAAGCAACAGCAAATGTCATCTTTGCAGTAAAGAGATTGAAATAATCGACCAGTTGATCAGTGACTATAATAAAATTCACAAAATGACAAGTAGCGTCATGACCAAGCTGTCAGAATTATTCATTGGAAACTGCCAGAGACTTGGATTTGAATGTAATAAAAACTACCGGGATCATCAAATTCAGAATACTTTGAGAAATGAATGGGTTAAGATCTTATAGGACTTTAAGATCCAAACAGACATTTTGTTCCTAACATGCCTGGTTCAGCAGTTATTGAAAAGAAGAAAGTCTGATTCATTTATGTTGGTAGTCTGGGTGATGCTGAGAAAAAACAATTAGAATAAAATTATAAAATATGAGAACTTTCGGATCAAAGCTGAAAGCTTATGGAAAAAGAACCAAAGGTATATTTTTCCAAAAGGCAATTGGACTTCCTGGTGTTTTCTTTGAAAACATTTTGCTTCTCATCCAAGCAGATTTTTCAGTTCTTCAGCTTCTTGGATGAGAGTGAAATGTTATCAAAGAAGACATCAAGAAAGCTCAGTTGCCTTTTGGAAAAAAAAGATCTTTGAGATAATCTGGATAATTGAGAATCTCCATAGACATTTATGGAAAAATAAATCCATTTTTATATAACCAATTGTGATTGGAATCCTCAGACTTTAAAAAAAAGTCCCTCAATATATACAAATATTGAATTTAACAGATCCAAACACCCTAATTCCCCTTCCAACACACACACCTCAAAACCACCCTGTTTGGAACTCTCTATATTCTTAGACACTGCTTTAATAATTCTTAGGTCCTTGGTTAGCACTTGAATGATTAAGTTTCCACCAGCATTAGACTGTGAATATAACTGTAGATTACCCACATATAATAATAGTAATTTAATGCCTGGATTGATAATTAGCATACTCTTTAACACAAAGATAAAAGGGAAGATTTGTTGTTTGCTTTATTTTCTTCCCACCTGTTCTAGAAAGCTTTGGCTCCCTCTGAATCATTTTGCAGCACAACACAGGATCCTGACATTTCCTGTGCAGTAAATATGCTAAGCTTTTAATCCAGGAATAATGGATTGTTCCATCTTTTTAGCATTACTTTCCTGGCTGTCTTTGGCCAAGCACACCTGCTTTTAGAAGATGAACACATCTCTTGCTCCTGTTCCACTCCTAGCAGCATTAGAATCACACCAAATTGTGTGAAGGTTTTGGACCCATTTGTAGATATAGTGTAATTATAATTTACACCAGAATTGGAGATAATTGTGATGTAGAGTAACATGAATAATTATTTATTGAGTCGGTCAGTCAGTCCATTTCCTGGTTTTCCTTCAGAAGCTCAAGGTATATAATCTCTCCTCCTAATTTGTCCTTCAAACAAACAATGTTGTGAGGCAGCATTTTCTTTGACATAAAGACTTGTAATTTGGAATCCATGGGGAAGGATATACTTTCAACCTGTTCTCCAAAGCACCTGAAGGCAAGATAAGCAAAAGATGGAAACTAATCAAGGAGAGAACCAACCTAGAACCAAGGAGAAATTGCCTGACAGAACAATTAATCAGTGGAACAACTTGCCTCCAGAAGTTATAAACACTTCAACACTGGAAGTTTTTAAGGAGAGATTGGAGAACCATTTGTCTGAAATGGTATAGAGTTTCCTACCTGAGCAGTGGGGCACCGAGTGCCAAAAAGGTTGTGCGGAAACATTGTGTGCACATGTCCTCATTGTCCGGAAAGCCAAACTTCTGGATTCTAGTGTGCATGCGCACCCAATAATCATGCATGCTGGTTTTAAACACTGCCAACACAGAGACAGCTGATCCTTGTGCACACATATGCACCAGAAACCTGGAAGACAAACAGGCAAGACCTCATGTGCCGAGTGACATGGCTTCATGTGTCACTTTGGGCACACGTGCCATAGGTTCGCCATCATGGAACTAGAAGATCTCCAAGATCCCTTCCAACTCTGCTATTCCATTCCATTCTAGTCCATTCCATTCTACTTCAATCAATACCTCTCCAAACCAAACCAATACTTTAAGGTGTTGGGTCTCAATTTTCACCATAGCTATATAATTGTACTTTTTGACTGTAACTCTTCTAAACTAGAAAGGTGGTAGCAATGAAGAATGAATGGGATAACGGAACAACAGTCTGAATTTTATGCAAGCTTTCTTTTTCCTCTGATCTAAGATTAGAACTCCCATACTTCCCGGCCATTTTGGTCACAGCCAGAGCTGCTTCATTTTTAATTCTCATCTTAGAATGTCCCTCTCATGCAGCTGCAGATCCACATGAATTTCATCTAATGTTTAAGATGTAAAGCAAGACCTTAGTGCCATGCTAGGTGGATGGCTAGGTGAACCTTCAGTCAAGCTCACTTTCCATTCTCTAGAAGAGAAGACCAGCAAGAGCAAGTTATCATCCTCCCTTCTGACCTTCATTACATTATGTTGAAAACACCCACACATGCACGCACACAAATAAAACTTCTCCATCTAAATTCTAGTTAGAAACATGGGGGGGGGGGAATCATTGGGATGGAAAAATGAACAACTGCTATACAGAGGAGATGATGACAGCTCCCTTATCCTCCAAGCCTCTCTTAAAACGTTTAAAATTTCCATTAGTGCTTGAAGAAAGTTGGCCTCTGAGTCAGAGGCTAATTTAGTCCAGGGGTGAGAGACTTAACTCAAGTCCTATGTTGGGTATAGATGTTTATTAGATTCTATAATCCCTTCTATGCAAGTGCTTGTGAAATATAAATAGCATTCCCTCCTACTAATCCTTGCCCATAACAACATCCCTGTTAAGTAGGCTAGTAGAAAGTTAATTCTCTTAACATAGGATTAGCAGATTTCTATTTAAGCTCCTGGTTCCGCCTCCCCCTCTATTGTGTATCACAGGTGAGAAGCTGCCCACTATTATTGTCCCCAGAAGTCCCCAGTGTTCTCTAGCCCTCCTGCCCCTTTGGATTATTATGACTTTTTTCAGCCTACATATCATTCTGGAGCTGATCAATCATCATGAAGATTTCAGCTGGGGAGATAAAGATGAATCCCAGCAAAGAGATGATATCTGTGATTCAAACTGATGATCACTTTCTTCCTCTCTGTAGAACAACTGGACTTTTCTTCAGATTGGCTTTGAATAGGAGGTGTTTTTTTTTTCAAGCCCTGATTGTTGAGTTTCACCAAAATAGTAGTAGAAAAAAGAAGAGTTACTCTTCTCCTTATGCCATATGGCAGGAGAAACATCTCAACTATCATCATTGTTAACATCTCCACTGTCTCCACAGCCAATAATAAAGTCTTACATCAGAAGCAGAACATGATTGGACAACACACCTGTCTATCAATAGGTATGTATAGACATGAGCTGGCTATCTACATTTATAAAAATGGGAATGTGAGAAAGAAGATGCCACTTCAGGGTTTACCTATGTATTGTTATATTTCAGGGGAGGTTCTACAAAGAGGAAAAGGTACAGAGGTAACATCTGGTTTCCATTCCTTCCCAAAACCTGCATGGAGGATAGTTTTTTGGCTTTAAATCACACATTTATTTCGTCCTCATTTCTTCTAAAAAGGCATATGAGATGCCGGAGATGCATCTGTCTGTTTAAATATTTGGCTGGGCCTCCCAGAGTTCTGCAAAAGTAATGCCAAATTATAATTTTTAAAATGATGGAAGAACAACATTACTGAGCACATGAGGGGCACTAAAAATATTTAATTAATGCCATGTGTTATATGAAATTTAAATTATATTTTCATTTTTATTTTTGTCTGGGCTCCCTCACTTTTAAGGGCATGGCATGCCAGCAGACCACCCAAGGTATCTTTCAATCGGAAATAATCACATATCTTTCCTTTAAGCAATTAGTTTTTCCTTGTCTCCATTTTCTCCCTCCTGGCACTAGACACATTCAACTGGCTGTTAGCAATTGCTATCAGCTGCTATTCTATCAATCCTAGCGTTTCAATGAACCTTGTCAATCCATTTATTGTAGCTGCTTTTCTTTCATTTGCAGATTAATATCTTCCTCTGGGCCTTGGTCCTATCTAAACAACCCCATGACAGAGCAGTGAATACAGTTATTTTCGCTGGATTTTCTACTCAGCTGTGACTGACAATTGTATTACACTGGAAAGCAGTTTGCTCACTCATTATTTGGATCTATTTCTTGGTTTGGACATGGGAACCACGTCTCTCATTCTGACAATGCTGTTTTAGTTCTATTTATTAAAGTCTCATTCAAGTGGATCTATGTTTTCTAAGAGACGGGATGGGGGAGATAGAATAAGTACTTTCCTATTTCCCATCTTGACATTGATTGATGGGTTCAAATCTGCTGCTTCACTTTTTTTAAGAGGGGCACTTTCACTTCAAGCATTGGCCAAGCATAAACTAAAGACAGAATAAAGGTTAATATTTATTGAAAGACTTAAGATTAGTAAATGACAAATAAAGTTCAAAATGGTGTATCTATAGACGGCCTCACACATGGTACCTATCTCAAAGACTTCTAACCTTATTTGAAGTAGGATTACTGATCACCTTTCAAGTAATAGGATACACAAGGGAAGGACTGCACAAGGGAAGGATACACAAGTGATTCGATTTCTCCCTTGCTGTCTAAACTTGAGCAAGTTGAAGCTGGCAGCACAGACAATTTTGATAACACTCCCAACTGATAGCACCATTGTGCAGGCTTATTCCACCTGTGATTGCCATCTGCTAAATGCAGGTTTTTTCAGCAGCAGAACAACCGATTGTAGCTCTTATCTATTTGCCGACAGCAATTTCTGCACACAAACAGGCTTCTCCGGGACAATGTTGTCACAAACATCATGAATGATATTCTGCTTTTTATATAGTTATTAACTTTTGAAACAAGAAAGCAAACCATAACATGTGCAATTGGAAAGTTAAGTGAATTCTTTTGCTGGAAAAAAATAAAAAACCCAAGAATTTAAGCCATATCTTAATTTTCAGAAATGAACAGGATTCTTTCAAGGAGAATTGAAAGCATTCTGGATTTAATTTCTGTTAGTTACAGATTTGCTTAAAGCAAGAAGAAACATTACAAGATCAAGTCATTCCCATCTAAATCTCAGTGATGTTGTTTTACATCCCTGGTGTAAATTCATCCTCAGAAGCAATGCTTTAGTGTACAAGTTCATTCAATCTGATGAGTTTTCTTGAAAGAGCTCTTATGAAAACTACTACTTCCATGCTGGTGGTTCATTATATACAATGTAAAGGTATACTACTTTAACTCTCTGCTCTTTTTTCTCAAACCATTAGGCAAAATGCCAATACATGGTTGCATATTTAGTCAGCAAAGAAAACCACGCTCCAAAGGCCACTTCTGTTGAGAGATACATAAAGACACTTTCTAGAGAGAGCAAGGCAGTTTCCTCTAACACAGATAAATTAGCAGACATCCCAAAATTCTTTGTTAGGGAAATTTTCTACACTTATATGTCCCTTTCTTCCCAAAGGACTGCATCTTTCTGATCCCAAATTTCTAATTCTAGCTTGCAGCTAATTCACCCCCATCTGTACTCCCTGATCTAAGACAAAATGCTTCCTCCAGAATCAATTGCCTCAGCTAATTACAGCCATTGGCATCTCCAGTGATGAACACATGACAACAGAAGAACCATCATGGCAGTTGGTTTGCAAGTGGAAATATTTATTTCAGTGAAATATGGGCACAACTTTATAAGCATTATCAATAGGTTTCCAACTCTGTCATCTGAACTGAAGTCTCTGACAAGAAGTGCCTGTTTGTGTAATGGGACTTGTGAAACAACCATCACCCAAGACTGTATGTACCCCTTTGTATGGTTTCCCAATATATTCTTTTTCTGACAAGCATAGGGATTAGTAGCCTTCTATACTAAAATATTGTTCAGTTTCCCACTTTTTCAAAGTCAAAAATGTCATCAAACATTGGCCAAATGTTTTGCACATTTATGTCTATGTTAATAGCTAGAATGTTGTATTCTAAAGGATCTGCTACTATCTTCATTTCAGCAATTACAAAATAAGCAAGAGTTATCTCTTATGATGTGACACTAATTAATTAGTGTATTTGTACAGCTAGATCACATAATGAATTGTGACATATTATTTGGTTTTGACCAAATATGTTCAGAGACATCATCCCATTGGCTTTTCCATTCATTTTATCCACTTTTCAGAATGACTTGTAGCTTGGAAGTGACATCCAAAACATTGTTTCATGGAGAGATGATAATTTATTTCCCTTTACAGACAGAGATAATGCTTTTATTTGAATTGTTGAAATTTGTCTTATTACTATTTTGAGATATAACAAAAAAAAAACCAAAGAAAAAGATAAAAAGATAAAACCAGAAACAAATAGACTATACTATGGATAATAATAAAAAAACCTTCCATTCTTAAACCTTACCTACATAGAATATCTTTTCATTACATCAATAAATGGTTCATGAGGAGAGAGTGAATACAATTTCAGCTGTGCAAGATTCTGTAACAGTGCTTTCTTAACCCTAATCCTAACCCGAATTGTAACCCTATCTCTATTGTAATAAAATAATTTTCGTTGCTTCTCTCAGGGTTCAATAAATCCACTTCTTTATGTGTTGATAAGTTTCAAATACAGTGGTACCTCGAGATACGAATGCTTCACGTTACAAAAAATCCAAGATACGAAGGATCTCTCGAAAACTATTTTGCTTCAGGATACGAAGAAATTCCAAGATACGAAAAACACAATCCTTGTCGGCCTGAGGGGGGAGCCAAAACCATGTTTTGGCTGGATGGGCTGCTTCGACATACGAAAAATTCAGGATACGAAGGCCACCCTGGAACGGATTAATTTTGTATCTCGAGGTACCACTGTACCTTTTATTGATGTTATATTTATACAGTATATAGTATCTTACTATAATTTTGTAATTTACATTTGTAGTAATTGCTTCAGAGTAATTGCTGTGAAGTAAACAGAAAAGGAATCAATGGTGCCTTGCTCAAAAGTATTCCAAGCCCCTGAAATAACTTTAGGACTGTATTTGCAAACCTGGTATCTGCCAAAACAGAGATGGTTTAGAGATGAAGTCTCAAATAAAGAATAAACTTTTTCCCTAAGGGACTAATATTGCTAGTTTAGCCCTGTGAAAATTTCTTCATCTATCATTCTGTAACATTTCTAGCTTCAGCAAATGATTGCAGTGAATGTGAAAGTAATCTGTCTTCCTTGACTCAGTCAAATAACTCGCCTTGGAAAGTCTGAGTTAAATAAGCTGTAATAAAACATGGGCCCTCATCTGAGAATTCAGATAATAAAATGAAATGCATCCTTTTCAGGAGATAACTCTGCTGACATACGGATTTTTTTCCTAAGAGAAAGATGGGAGAACCTCCAGTTTGAACTGTTCTGAAACATTAGTGGTAGAATAAACAAAAGTTGCAAAGGGGTTTGACTACAAAAAGCAGAGACTCTCTCTCCATTTAATCTACAGTATGTTGGAAATCTAAAGACTCAGATGGGATACCAAAAGAAGTTTTAAAAAAGCCCTTTCCTGAGGGAATAGTTAATCTCACAAAGAATATATAGTGTAAAACAATTTTGCTTCTTTTTATGTGCTGAACTAGGTTTATGCATTAGGCCCAGAACATAACTACCATTCTAATACATTTCTAGAACCAGAACTGGTAAAAGTCTTTATTACCAAGCTGAGCTTTTCCTGGCATACAGGAAATGAGGTCACAAATTTAAACCAAACATTTGTGATGTATATGATTATAGTATTCATCACAAGCTTACTTTTTGTCAGTCAAACTTTCAGTGTGTATACCACTTTTCTCTCTTAGGAAACAAGCAAGCATACACACCATTGGATGATTCCAGCATAATATGTTGTGACACTATGAAGTTCTGATGGACCCCGAAAAAGCTACTTAGGACTGGGATTCAAAGTTCTCATATCACTCCCCAATATAATTTATTATTTTTTTGACAGAAACTATTACTTCCAGTTT
This sequence comes from Myanophis thanlyinensis, assembly GCA_017656035.1. NCBI lineage: Eukaryota > Metazoa > Chordata > Lepidosauria > Squamata > Homalopsidae > Myanophis > Myanophis thanlyinensis. Next base: position 13,709 of record JAEANM010005349.1, read on the forward strand.
CTGGTAAAAAAATATGCCCATAATAAACAATAGGTTTGCTTAATGACCACAATGTTTGCTTAATGATTGCCACAAAAATCATAAGATTAGACTTGATCACATTTAGTGACCCCCCTTTACAATCGTATAATTTATATACGTACAATAGTCATAATTTACAACTGAAATTGCGGGCCCCAGTATAGTTGTAAGTTGAGGACTATCTGTCAAGCATCGAGGAAATCAGGAGATTCAGGCAGTTCAAATGAGTAAAAAAGATTTATTGCAAGCTTAAGGTCTTTACAAAAATCTGAGCTATTAATGGTCCAGGAAAATGAGCGGGAATTTAGAAGGCATTCAAAGTGGGATGGACTTAGACCTCTTGTGAGCATGCAAGGACTCATAACTTATAATGCATTTGACCCCTTCCTCAGGCTTAGCCTGGTTATCTCTTACAAACCTACACCATCTCTATTACATCTTGTTAAATGAATTTATACTATAAGTCTCCTCCTATTCCTTTGTAGAATTTTCCACTGCAAATTGGAAAACACTACTTGTTTCTGGCATTAGAATCCAGGAGATAAACTCCCAGGTGAATATATATATAGAGCCATTTGGCATAGGATAAGATGCTTAGGAATTGCCTAGCCCGAAACTTGACAATATACCATATAATTTTAACCAATAAATTCTTGTAATAATTTTGAGGCAATGTAGAATAAATTATCCGGGTAGTCATGTGTTATAATTGGGATGGCAATTCCATCAATAAGCAAAGTACTTCTGATAGTCCTGGCTGCAGTCATTTAGTGTGAACCTCATGTTTCTCCTGTCCTGCTATGGACATCTCCAATTCAACACTGCCCCTCATTTACCCCACCCCGTCTCTGCCTTTTGGGCCACAGTGTACTCTCTAGCTATTCCTGCCATACCTTACAGGCACCATCCCAAGGTTTTGCATTTAAAAAACCCTATTCTTGCTTTAATTTTGTCGCATCCTTTTCATGATTTTTTTAAAATTTTGTTATTTATTTCATAATACTTATAAGAAATGGTATAGAAACATGGTACAATTATTATTTAGACTCTTCCAATTAAGCCAAAATTAAACTAAGGAGCTATACTAGTGGGACTTATAAGTGAGTTCGATTTAGTGATTAAAGTACCAGGCTAGAAACCAGGAGACCGTGTGTTCTAATTCTGCCTTAGGCATGAAAGCTGCTTAGGTGACTTTGTGCCAGTCAGTGTCCCTCAGCCCCTCCTGTCAAACTCAGGTGACAAGCCAGTCGGTCAATTCCTGTTGCAACTAATGGATTAACACTTCTGAAAAAAACGTATTTGCATAAAAACACTAGAAAGAATAAAAAAAGTGTTGATGTTGAAATGTATTAAATGCTTGGAATCAGTGTGTGTGTGTGTCTGTCTGTTTCTGCCTTCCTCCCTGCCCCACTAGAGTATTTCCATAGAGAGAATTAAATTAATGGAAATAGAGCTTTTATGGTATAATGACCTCATTAACATATTCTGGGAACATTGCTTGGTATATCATTATTCAGCCTAGTTGTACCACTGGGAGCTTAAATGGTCATAGCTGCAAGGTTTTTCTTTCAAACTGAATTTTTTTAAAATTCCTTTTGCTTCAGCTATGTTATTCTTATTTTGTCCATTGATTCAGAAACTGACCATAAGAATAGCTTCTTTGATATATATTGCCAGGATATGTTTATTATCTCCTGGCCATTTACTTGTTTCAGAATTTGAAATCTAATATGTTCTGTTTCTTTTTTAAAGATTTAAATACTGTTAGACATAATTATGAATAAGTATTTCCATATATTAAATGTTAGACATTAATAATTTTTTCCTAAGTGATTAGACACCTGAATCCATTTTAAGAATATAAGAATCCAATATTCTATTTTTATATCATGCAATATTGATATCTCTATTTCATTAATTTTATTTTATCTGAAAGGAAGATTTTAAGAATGGTATTTCATTGACACTCAACTGTCTTTGCCTTTTAGTTTGTTCTATATATTTTCCAGTGTTTAGCAAATACCGATCTAGCTATCACTAGGATATTCAGGGGAAAACTGAAAATTCATTCATATTTAAATGATGTATTGTATATCCTAAATGTGCCTAACATTCCATTGAATTTTACAAAAATTATGGTCTAATATAGTTGAATGTTTAATCGTTTCAAAATAAAGGAACAACTTAACTCATTTCAACATAGCAGTACTATCACATCTATTCTTTTCAACAGTGTCAAATGAAATAACTGTATGTACCGCTAATCAATTTAAACCAAACTGGAACGAAGAAAAAATATAGAAATATTTAACATAGAATTTATTTCTCTATGAGTAACACCAGTCTGCCTCATTGAACTAGATAATATTTTGGCCACAAGTACTTAAAACTGTTAAAAGGAACAATTACTGATTTTATGAAAGTTAGTCATCGTCTAGTCCAGTGGTGGCGAACCTTTTACTTGCAGAGTGCCAAAAAGTATGCGCTTTGCACATGCCATCCACACTTGCGTGCTTTGCATGTGCAATGCATGTGTGCTGCGTGCAGGCACTCATGCACACATGAGCAATTGCATGTGCAGGAGAGCTCCAAAGACCAACTGGATTTCCTGCTGCAATCACACGCATGCACAGTGGAGGCCTGAAGACCAGTTGGGTCTCTGCAATCACACATCCATGCATGCACATGTGCATGCTCAGCTGGAGATAAGTTGGCCAACAGCTTGTGTGTCCAGCAAGGAGGCTCTGCATGCCACCCGTGGTACCCATGCCATAGGTTCACCATCACAGGTCTAGTTGTTAAGGTACCAGGCCTAAAAGTGGGAGATGATGAGTTCTAGTCCCATCTTAGACATGAAACCAGCTGGGTGACATTGGTCAGTCACTTTGTCTCAGGCCTAGGAAAGGGCCAATACCAAACCATCAAGAAAACTGCAGGGACTTATCCAGGCAGTTGCCAGGAGTCAAAAAACTGCTTGAAGCATCCTCTTCCGAAAGATCATTCTTTGCATTGCGATTCTATTGGTGGTTATGTGGAAGACAGTTATAGAATAGCATATATTTATGGGCTCCCAAAGTTATTTTATTTGAAAAGGCTGAAAAGAGAAGTATAACCTAGCAATATTTTTTTCATCTTCAAGTGGAGCTTGCCACCAAAGCAACTTTTCTGGGCCTACGATACCCATTCCTGAGTTGCCAGGGATTTTTATGGCAATAGCTCCTTAAAATCAGGAGATGGAGCCTGAAACAAAACCTAATCTGATTTCACTTCATTTACACATACATTTATATACATTTAACTAAAATGAAATCTGCTTTCATTTTAGTGAAATGATTATTTCCCTATTTATGTCTTTATAATTTTTCTCTTCTGCCTCATTAGAAATTAAAGCTTAGAAACATCATTTTAAAGTCTCTGGGAATTGCATGAAAGATTGTTGGAGGCTTGATAGCTCCGTTTGTGTAATTCTTCTTTAGTCCATAATGTGCTTGCCATCTCCATTTCTTGATGTATTAAAAACCCTCCCAGAAAAGCTGTGAAGTACATTGTACAGGTAGTCCTCGATTTACGACCATAATTGAGCCCAAAATTTCTGTTGATAAATGAGACATTTGTTAAGTGAATTTTGCCCCATTTTATGACCTTTCTAGCCACAGTTGTTAAGTGAATCACTGCTGTTAAGTGAATCTGGCTTCTCCATTAAACTTTGCTTGTCAGAAGGTGACAAAAGATGTTCACATGACCGTGAACACAGCAACTGTCATAAATATGAGTCAGTTGTCAAGCATCTGAATTTTGATCACATGACCATGGGAATGCTGCAGTGGTTATAAGTGTGAAAAATGGCCTTGTCACTTTTTCAGTGCTATATGAATGGTCACTAAACAAACAGTTGTAAGTCAAGAACTACCTGTACAAGGCAATACTCAAGTCCCACATTTATATTTGCCTCTGTATTCATTTTAAAAAGTGTATTACAAAATTTTGGGGGGGATTCAGAATGATTCCAAGGAAGCTATTCTAAGATGTGACACTAAGTGTTTGAAGAATAGGACTTCCTGCCACTATGCATTTTTCTAAAGCATGTTCTCATTATGTGAAATGGTTAGCAACTCCAACATGTGAACTAATAGACTATCACAGCCTCATTTGTTTCTGGGGAATCTACCAAGCTAATTGGACATGTAAAAAATTACCAGTATAGCTGACAGGTCTCCTCTGAGTTGAAGAATAATGGAAAACAATTTCCTCCGTTTTCAGAACAATTACTGTACAAATGGAAAATAACACTCAAAATGCTAATTGATCACAAATATCCAATGTCGTGGTCTGAGGGCAGAAAAGTTTAAATGAAGGAATAAATCAGCTTGTGAGTAAGAAATTAGAAGGTTTTATTTGAATTAGATATGTCCTCTATGCAATTCGGTATTTCCATGTAATAATGTACTGTACAACCATATATTTTTGTTATCTTTACAGTGAAAGGAATATTATCTTTATTAGCTCTCCTAAAATTATCATGACTTATATATGAGTGTCTTGGGTGCTTGATTTATACACCAGTTAAATAGATTATACTTAAGAAAACGAAGAACAAATGCATTATGGTATCTTCCTTAGATATTAAACCTTTGTCACTCTGAAAACACCAATCAAATTTCTAGACCTAAATGGAAGTATAGATTTTACATTCATCATGCTAAGCCACAGTTTGCTAACCCTGAGTTACTGAATAGTTCTCAATTATCTGTGTTTACACACTGTACTAAACCATAAGCAATAGCTTATAAACCACAGTTAATGGATTCATACAGTCCAAGAAACTATAGGTAGTCCTCAGGTTGTGATAACAGCCAGGCTTGCTGTCGCTAAGTGATGAGGTTATGAAGCATAACATACAGGACAACAATCTTCAGCAATGGCAATCCTGGTTGCCATTGTAATACCAGGAATGCATGGGTCATTAAGTGGGAAGAGATAGGTGCCCTGGACAAGTAATGTGAGAGGCGGGGTGTTCCACAGGAAGGTGTTGGACCATAAGCAGGTCAGCAAGGGCCATGGGCAAGCCGGTGAAAGCCACAGGCAGAGGCTGAGGAGTATGGGTGGGCTGGCAAGGGCCACAAGTGAGTTCTGAGTTAGAGTGCTGGCAGGTAGGGGACACCTCAGAATACAAGATGCTTGACATGTCATGCTTTGTAGTTGCTTCCACTGCAGAAACTTAGGGAGTGACTTGTGACCTTCCATACTAAGTTCTCCATTGACTTTATTTGTGGAAAGCAGACAGGGAACGTCATCAGTGGTGATCATGTAACCATGGTTTGTGACATCGAAATTGCAAGCCGAGCATCCAGATTGCGATCAAGTGACTTTAGCAACACTGCATCTTTTGCAGACCAGTCATAAGTTCCCCTCATTTAGTGCTGTCATATTTTTGAATCATAAGTTGAGGATGATCTGTTCATGAGTTCTTAGCCATATGGGGTCAATGCTTGGAAGGATTGTCCATTTTAAAATAAACTTGTTTGCTTTATTTGTCTTCTTGCTTTAATAGGGTTTGGTAGCTATAATAATAAAATTCCGAAAATAGCTTTTAAGGCTAAACTAAGTTTTCTCCAGGCTGAAATCAATATACATACTCAAAATTCTATCCAGAATACTCCTAATTTATTTTGAAAAATTGGGGGATTTTACTAGAGTTTCTGGGAAAAGGCTAGGGAATCCCCCACCTTATCTTTTGGAATGGGTAACTATAATAAATGTAAATAAATAAATCATACTCCTATACTTTAGTCCAGTGATGGTGAACCTTTTAGGCACTGAGTGCCTAAACTGCACATGCACATGCGCAGCAGAGACCCAAAGACCAGCTGGTCAGCGGGAGGCAAGCACGCATGCATTTCAATTTCAATTTTATTGGTCACATACACAGTCATACATGGTACGATATGCAGTGAAATGCTTATGCAACCGCGGGTAAGTTAGGTAG
>JAEANM010005350.1:0-19714 GCA_017656035.1 Myanophis thanlyinensis
TGCGGTTGTGTAAGCATTTCACTGCATATCGTACCCATGTATGATTGTGTATGTGACCAATAAAATTTGGAATTGAAATTGGAAAATTGGAAATGTATGCATTTCATCAGTGTCATCAGACTTGTAAAGAAATGAAAATTGTTTATACAATGTTTACTAGAGGTAGCTTATTTCAAAATTGTAAAATGTACTGATCTATCTATAGTCTTACGAAACTATATCTAAGGAGGCAGTTTTAATACGTATTTGCTGGTGCTCTAAAAAACTTATTTTATCTGGGATATTCCTCAGGAAAAAGGTTTACTTGCCACTGGTTTTATTTAACTGTATCAAAACTGTGTGAAACAATAGCATACTAAATGTGTATGAGTAAGAGTAGAGTGGCTATTAACAATTAAATTGTAGAAGATAATTGACTTCTATTGATTTCTCTATAGAGAAATGGTATTAAAATAACTGGTTTATTATGATACATTAGTTCAGTTTTGGCCATGATTTCTGTAGGGATAATTTGATTATATGTTAAACATTGGGCCTCATTTGTAACTTAGCCGATAGCTTATACTGTTAATGTCTTTCTCCTATAAAAGTAAGAGAAACTATGCTGATTTAATTAACATATGCTGTGTATTTTAATTGTGTATCTTGATTTTGTGTTATTATGTTATGTTACTGTAACAGGTATTTTAAAAAAGGAACATTTTATAGTTAAGAGATTTTCTTAAGAATATATGCAGAAATATCCTAAGCCATGATGGTGTTACTGTTCACAGAAGATATTACAGTATTTAAAACCCATGCTTTCTCTAGTTTTTCACCCTAAGCAGAATTCAAAATAATGTTAATGATTTCCATATCGCATACGTCTTTCAGACAAGATTATTTGACAGAATCTTCTCTCTATCCTCAGTTTCAAGATCACTTTAGAGAGGATTTTTGCTGATCCAATCAGACCACCAGACAATCCATATCTAGGTTGATTGCTCTCCTTGCTGAAGGTGGTCATAAATGATCTTTCATTAATCAGTAAAGCCATTTCTAACTTAAGAAGTGTTTGGTCCACATGTGGAACTTCCATTTACTGACACTAATTTCAGACAACTAATTGTATTGGTGTTATCCATTTTTATTCTATGTTTTGTTCTTATTATATTTTTCTTATTGAATCCACATTGAGAACTATTTGGAGGTCTACATTAGAATCTAGCTGCCTTCAGCTCTCCTTGCAGCTACAAAGTGAACAGGATAAAATCCTATTCTAGAGCAGCAGTGGTGCAACTTTTACTTACCCAGTGCCAAAAAGTACATGCTTTGCGTGTGCCATCTGTACTTGCGTGCAGCTCCTCTGCATGCGCTGCATGTGCAACCGCCCCATCTGCACATGCATACAGCTTTTGCACATGCAATGCACATGACCTGCGCACAGGCACTTAAACAAATGAGCAATCTCCTGTGCATGCGTAGAGACTCCAAAGACCAGCTGGATTTCCTGCTGCAATCATGCACATGCACAGTAGATGCCCAGCTGGGTCTCTGCAATCGCGCATGGGCAATCACATGTGCATGCTTAGCTGGAGGTAAGTTGGCTGACAGCTTGTGTGCCCAACAAGATGGCTCCATGTGCCACCTGTGGCACCCGTGCCATAGGTTCGCCATCACGGTTCTAGAGTATGTGGAGGACCAATGCAAATCAGAATAAATACAGGACTGTATCACTGAAAAATACAGCCTTGTATAAGGGAGCTTCTTTTGTTCATAGCCTTCTCTCTGCCTTGCTTTTGAAAGCTATACAAAACTCTTGTTTAAATATCAGAACAACAGAGTTGGAAGGGTTCTTGGAGGTCTTCTGATCCAACCCTCTGTTCAAGCACTTCAGCCAAATGGTTGTCCAATCTCTTGTTAAAATCTTCCAGTGATGGAGCCTCCACAACTTCTGAAGGCAAGTTGTTCCACTGATAAACTGTTCTAATCGTCAAGAAATGTCTCCTTATTTCTAGATTGGTCGTCTCCTTGATTAGCTTCCATCTACTGCTTCTTATCCTGCCTTCAGGTACTTTGGAAAAAAACCCTCTTCTTTGTGGCAGCCCCTCAAATATTGGAACACTGCTATCATGTCACCCCCTAGTCCTCTCGATATTTGACTACACTGTTTCTTTTTCTGTTAATAAATTGCTGTTACATTCCTTTTTCTTTTACTTGTTTCTGATTTTTTGTTAGAATTCGCTAGTTAGGACATCTCCACTTTAAGCTTTTTCCTTCATTTTATTTCTGAACCACCAAACAGTAATCCATTTGTATTATCTTGTACTGCGTGTGTTGTATTTTCTGTGCTTTATAAATACTGAGTGATTATGGTGTCTATTAGCTGTTGCTATTATTCATCTGGAGTCAATTACTCAGTAGAAACACCACTTCTAAAATTGAGCACAAATAAACTAAACGAGTAAATATAATAAAACAATATAATCACAATAAAAAGATGTAAAAACAGCTGTACATTTCAGTAGAACCAAAGCAGCATTAAAAAGGACCATTAAGTAGACAGACTGCCAGAAAAACTGTGCCAGATACCAACAATCCACCATAAACATTACAAACAGTTGCGCTTCCCCGAGGAGAGCATTTTATGTGTCTTCTCTCCAGATATCACTAAGGTAGCTAATCCAAATATGTTTCAGTCCAGATTTTTCACTCATCACTCAAATAGAAGAATGAGGGCAGATGAAAAACAAAGAAAGAAAGGGCAGACACAAAATTAACCCAGTTTCTGACAGTTATGACAAAACATGGGACATACATCTCCTGGTGGTCAAATCAATAGGATAAACAGAAAAAAAGTTTTATTTGAAGGGTTCTTTTTTAAAATGTCAACCCAAGAGAATGGCAGAAGGAAATTAAGTATCTTGGGACTTTGTCCATCTGCATGATAATTCTCCAAATTTGGTAGGACAGGAAGGTAACAACAACAGACTAAAAATTGGCTAGGAGAAGGGGAAAAAAAAAACCACTTAGTCCTAGCACATCCTCGTGGGAGAGGCAATCTAGGCCAATATCCATCCTTCCTTCCTTCCTTCCTTCCTTCTTACTTTCTTGTCATGTGTTTCAAATACTTGCTATTAGCCAAGATTTAGAAAGAATTCAAGAAACAATGCTCTGCATTATCTTCCCTAATGCATTTCATTTGTGTAAATCTCTTCTGATATTGTATGTTTTTTTTTTTCCTACAGAGATATCTTGAAAATTATTTCTAGCTTTTTAGATAGAATCGTGCAAGGGAGCAGGCTTATGATGTGCTTGGATTGTTAACAAACTTCTATTGCTCTCATTCTAAAATCAATGGCTTCCATGAGTTTGCAGTACAGCATCAAAAAAGTTTGGATAAATCCAAACCTAGTCCTTCCAATTAGAGAGGTATGGAATGAGATCTCTCTGCTTTCACAGTGAGATCAGTGCACTTGTCCACCTGCGATTGGTGCCTCTTATTCCGTTTGGTGACACACACACATTCCGTTGAAACTTGGGATACAGTTCCATCTTCCTTGTGTCATTTCTGAATGAACATTCATGCTACTGCTGTACCCAAAGGCATCACTACAGCGGTGATGTAGCAAAGGAGTTTTCTGAGTCAGTTTTTGAACCCCCAGCCATTAGTTTGGGACAATAAGCATGAACTTATTTCCACCCCATCCAATCTTTAACAGCCTCTAGATACTGAGAAAGGGATACAATTACATGTCCTGCTGTGCCAGAGATGGCAGCTCATATAGATGATCCCTTGCCAATGAATAATCTCCCCTGGTGGTTATGAAGGGAAGGGCTGAGCCGCACCACAGAACACTCAAAGATTCATCCTCTCCCTCCCCACTACCAGTAGTAGAGCCACTGTATCCCCCCCTCCTCATTCCTCCCCATTCCTTTCAGTTGGTTCAAAAGGATTCCATTGTTGATGGACTAAATGTAGACAAGGGAGCCCACAGGACCTTCTTCTGGTCCCAACACTAACCTTTTATTCATTTTATGCACAAAGAGAGATTCAATTACAAGGCTACCATTGTGTGATGTTGATGGCTTTTTTCTTATTTTAAACTGTGCAGATATGATATTTAGAAAGCAGTGAAAGCACTTCCATTTCTTCCTATAACTTTCTATCATATGAATGAACCCATTCATGTGGAAAACATAGAGCAAACCCCAAGGATGGTTTCGTGTTGCCACAAAGCACTTCTGTTTGTCTAAGTCATGACATCTTTTATTTTCTTATGTCTTCTAACTTCTAGATCCCTTTGCTCTACAACATACTTTTCTGTGGAAATCTCCCCTAACCTTTGGAAAACTTGCAATGAAAAAGGAAAATCAGAGTTCAAGAAAAACTGAGATGAGGGAAGGTTACCACAGGATACAACACATCTACACAAGATTTCAGATAAATCATCTGTTTGTCTGGAAATCTAGACTTTAATTCAATTACATTATGAGATTACCCCGATGGAAGAATTTTGCCCCCTGGAAGATTGTTATTCTGCTTCTTTATTAAAGCAAAGGGTCTAATTTTTTGGCAAGCAACTTCTCACACAGTAATGCATTTTCATCTCTCTCTTTCTTTGTGTACACAGGTAGCCCTTGTTTAGCAACCACAACAAGGATTGGCAACTCAATCATTAAGAAGTGGTTGCTAAGGGAAACTGTGCTTAGGACCTACCTTCAGATTTCCTTTCCTTTACTGTCTTCGATTGTTGTAAGGTTAGCTTTTCATCACCATCATAATACTAAACTGCAAATGGACACTAAACGTGGGAATCCTAGGCGAGAAGTATCTGGACTCTCCATTTCAAATGCAATACAGCAGCTTTCAAATGCCATGTTCTTGTAATTTACTGTATCTATGAAATTTCATTTTTTTCTTATTGGCTTTACCACTAACTATCCATTCTTAGGCAATTTCAATCTGGATAAAACTATAATATATTTGAATACAAACATTTATTTACAAATAAGTTTACCTGAAACAATACGTTAGATGTTGGTTTCACTCTTTGCTGGAATAGCACATTTAGTGTTTGGTTTTGTTGTTCCAGGTCAAAAACTCTTGTTTTTAACTTCAAGCATTCCTCTCTCAAATCCTACAGCAAGAAAGAAAATGGCATAAGTAACAACAAGATAACAACATCAGACCCCCCCAAATATGTCAATACTAGGATACACTTGATATTAAGATACAATCTACACACACACACACAGTTTCAGCACTACTATATCTAAATGTTTAAAAGGTGACTTTCTGAAACAGACTAAAAAAGTTTTTTTTTAATAGAATCATTTTTTATTTTTCCAACATAACTTGCACAAAGGATACAATAAAACGGGTATACCATTTCATTTCCGTAAGAACCATTTACATATTTGTTTTCCTTATCAGTAATTTACAATATATTTTATCATCTATCTCCTGTTCATATATGTACATTATTTAAATTGAATTTTATCTAATATATCTTAAATCTTGTTCACATGTGTCTCAGTAATTGTCCTGAGGAACAGATAAAAGTTTTAAACTTGCACTTAAAGAACTAATAGTCTTTCTTTACTCATTACTTTACTTACTTCTAGCTTTGCTTCAATCTATCCTAAACTAATCCCAGTTATTCAAGGATATTTTTGCCAGGTGAGTGTATAAAACTATTTTGATGATTTCTTCTACGTCTATATTCACAAGAATAAATACAATAAAATATAAATTAGTATACACTAAATTATTACTCCCCAATAAGGAACAGTTCTCTAGAAGTATTCTTATGTAGTGTTGAGTGTTGGAGAAAGGCGAGCAAAGTAAGTTTATATTTCATCCCAAGTAAAAATGGGAAAAGCAAACCAAGGGCAGGTGAAAAAAAGATAAAAGCTACACTGAGCAGAGGTAGCTATATTTGACATGAGAATATTATACAGTTTCTCTTAACCTCTGTGTTATAAATCAAGCAGCACTGGCATCATATCTATCCCTTCTCCATTGATGCCTCCCTGTGAAACTTTAAATCTTCAGTGAGGAATATTAGTTCTCTTAATATTCCAATGAAATCTGAAAAATTATAGTCCACAAAAGCCAGCTATTGTGAAGATATACAAGCAAGTCAATGAATCATGTCCCCCCTCCATCCCTCTCCTCCTTCTTATGTGGGCCAGGACAATATAGGACACAGCCTATGGGAACAATTTATGTTTCCCATGGACATGGGGTTCTTTTAATATATCTGGGAAACCTGTAGTGGGATGAGATGGAGTAAGAGGGATTTTGCTGAAATTACAATAACATTTTCCAACGAATAGTTCTGGTTAAATAGCATCAAAAGTGAAGATTCAAAAGCCTATAGGAAAAATAGGACATGTGGAGTCACACAGCTCCATTGTTATTCTTTCTATTCAGTCTACTTATGAATTCTTTGAAGTGAGTCTGAAGGAACTTTTTTACCCTCTTTGGTGGACATGTAAGAAAGCTAAGAGTTATGAGGATCAAACAAGTATTTTAATTGATTCAGCCATAGAACTTAAAGCTTTTTGATAGGCGATTGGTTCTGTCCCATCAGCATGCACTGTAACTCTAGGATTTAACTTTCTGGCTGTAAATATGATCAGTATATTCTATTTTCAAGAATGGCTATCTGTAAGCATCAGGGGGTTTACAAGTGTTCTCCTAACCAAAGGCCAACCTGGTCCAATCTTGCTTGTTTTTTGAAAAACAACAACCCACTAAGGTCACTGGCATTGCCTTACGTAGAAAATTTTAAACCACGGCATCAGCAACAAGGACAAGCAAAGAAATACATATCTATATCTTGTTACTCTATACGTGGCATAGAAAGGTCTTAAAATTGAGAACAGACACATTGCTTATCTTTCTATAGTTCATTTTTGGAAGCATGCACAATGAAAAGAACCATGCTTAGCTTCCGATTTGGGTGTGTTCATTAAACAATATTAACAAAATATTAGAAGCCCATAAGCCAGATTAGAATGTGGAAGAGTCTGAAATAACCCGACTGTTTGTCTTCTCTTGTACTCTTGTACTGTGTCAAAACCGGCATGATTGGGGGCGGGTGGGGAGGGAGGGGAGAGGAGGTATAACACAATGGAACACTTCTGTTAAGAGATAGCCAGAAAAAGCATAGCTTAGCTTTAATTCAAAGTTAACACTGAATGAACTAAGAAATCATTTTGCCTGCGTGCATTACGAGGGCAGTGCTTATTTAAAATACCCCTAAGGCTAACAGAGTTATATATTCTCTGCCTACTAAAGTGACAAGGAAGCAATGATATTTTATTCGAAGTGCAGCGCAATTCTAAATCCTTTAATTCAGCAAATAGATGCTCTGGTAATAACTGCATCAACTCAGGCCTCACATGGAGAACTATTATAGGTATTCTATTTAAGCAAGCAAAAGCGCGAATGCCACTTCTTAAGGAGTTTCTAACAAATAAGATACGGAGGAGTTAGCGGCGAAAATTAAGATTGAAAACCACAGACTTCAAAGGAATAAATGTTTTATGAGACCTGAGAATGCAGACTAACTTAAACTAAGCAACACCAACCATGTGTCATTTCAAAACCTAGATGTTGACATTACTTGTGCCTAGATTTAAAGTTAAATTAAAATTTGACTGGCTAGATCAGTGTTTCTCAACTTCATGATGTACAGGTAGTGCTCTACTTATGAGCACAGTTGAGCCCAAAATTTTTGCTGCTAAGGAAGATATTTGTTAAGTTAATTTTGTCCCATTTTACAACTCTTCTGGCTACAGTTGTTAAGTGAATCACTGTAGTTGTTAAGTTAGTAATACGGTTGTTAAGTGAATCTAGTTTCCCCATTGATTTTGCTTGTCTGAAGGTTACAAAAGATGATCACATGACTCTGGGACATTGAAACAGTCATAAGTACATGCCAGTTGGCAAGTGTACAAATTTTGACCATGGGAATGCCACAATGGTTGTAAGTGTGGAAAATGATTATAAGTCACTTTTTTCAGCACCACTGTAACTTTGAACAGATACTAAACAACTGTTGTAAATCGGGGATTACCTGTATAGACTTCAACTCTCAGAATTGAACTATGTAAAAACAGAAGTCTAGATATCTTAAATCATAACAGAAGAGATGGATGAATGGATTACTTTTTTGTACAGTAAGACAGTGTTTTTCCTCTATAACAACCTCATGGGTAGGTTTGGCTAAGAGAAATTAGCCAGAGTCTAGTTCTACGCCAGACTCACTAAGCCACATGGGTTCAAAAAATTGCATTGCTTGCAAATGTATGAATGAGGGACCTTTGTTGCTCTCAGATATTTCATTACTCAAACTAGATTAACATCAGCAGTGCATTGATAATGTTACCTATTTCGAAAATTAAAGGTCTGCAAGGAAACAACCAAGCTCAGAGAGCATCCAGGACCTCTCATTTCAGCCCTGCTACAAACATTCTTCTTTAAATCTATATATTTCCGTCTCAAAATTGAGTTCACTAAAGGAATTCCATGTCTTGCAAAGAACAGTCATATCCAACATGCCTATTTTAAACTATAAATTTAATCTCAAGCGTTCAATGACCTTGATAAACCTCTCAAGCTTTTGCTCTCTCAGTTGATAAGAAAAACCAGAAAGTCCAGTTGCCTCTTGAAAATGCCCTTTGGGACAACCATGACCTGGATGACCGAGAATCTCCATAGACAATAATTTGATATAATTTTGGGCTATTTATACTTAATTCTTTAAACCATTCTTTAATTAAATTTAATTGATTTAAATAATATAAACATTACCAACTGTCCCTTAAAGGACCATTGAAATTTCATGGTATAATACATATGATCAGTGTTCCTGCATGGTATTATTCTTGGTGAGAGTTTTTCAAATTCCTTCTGTATTTATAAAGTCCCTCTGGGGTATCATCTCGTGGTGACATGACTTGTTCTGTCTTAGTGCAATGTACTAGAAGACTTATCTGTTTACTGGATCTTACTTGGATTAGTACAGAAGTCATTTGTGATTGACCCCCAAAGCAGAATTTCCTATTTACTGTACAGTTTTGCCTTCTTGTCCTTTCGTATAAACGCTCTCAGTCCAGATAGTATTAAAAGGGCTGTAAGAGTTAACATTCATTAACATTTAGAATGTTTTGTGTTTCCCCTTCAAGATATTAAATTAGCTAGTGTTACTCAGCCAAGGCTGTGTATCTGTCAAATTTTGTCAATATCAAGCAAATCACTCCATTAAATGCATTTTAATCTATATTCGTGGTTCCCTCACAGGGAGTCCTTAGAACCTGTGCCTCTTGCATCTTCTGATAATGACAAAAAGTGCAGTTATGGAAAAAAAAAAAATCCTAAAGATGCTATAATTATATTATGAGAATATTGTCTCCCTTACTTCGCTGTTTTTTGTTTTAGTTTCTTTGTAGTTTTGAAAAAGGAAAGACGATGTTTTTAAGATATTGAGAATAACACAATCATAAGACACTCTCACAGAAAATGTTGCTATGTTGTAGAATGCTACTCTGATTCTTGTAGGCCCTTGAATTTAGGACATGTACAGCAGATATGAATGGAATATGTTTTTGATTTGTTCCTGGGACTGGTTCATTTGTTTCCTTAATTCTTCATAGATACTATGGAGTTAAAACATGAAAGCATCTTTAACTCCATAGTATCTATGAAACACTAAGGAAACAAATAAATCACTGTGAGAACTGTGTGAAACCTCTTACTCAAAGTCCTCTTGAATGCTAAGTGTTAGTGCATCCCATGTCCTGAAAGCACATGGAAGCATTTACTGATGACACTTCCATTGATACAACTGCCACGTGGAATTTTGAAAAGGGCCTGATGTTTCTGTGCTTTGAGAATTAGATCTGGACAGGTTTTTCTGCCATGTACCCCTCCAAATGGATTTCTACAATCGTAATAACTATGGACACAGAGCTGATCAAGAGATGTGTACACACAGGGTTCTTTTTTTTTGGGGGGGGGGGGGGGAGGTTTAAGAAAAAATAATTATAAAGCAAAAATGTTGTTCCAAATCCAAAAGTACTAAAAAGGGAGGGTGGGAGGGAGGGAGAAAGGAAGGGAGGTGTAAATATGATAAAGTATAAATAGAATATTATTTGTTTATTTATTTATAGTGAATTAACTCCATAATTCAGTCAATGGCTAAGAAATAGTAAATGCAGAAATATTACAGTTATTTTATAAGAAGTTGGACTGATTACTGGCAAACCAGTTAGTATAGGTGAAATATCCTACAAATGAAGCTGAACTCGTGGTGACTTCATAGATAAAGCCATGTAGTTTCCTTGGCATGCGTGAAAAAGTTATTTGTTCTCAGTTTTCTTCCAGGATATTTCTTCTAGTCTTGCTTATAAACTGGTTGAATTTTTACCTAAATACTAATTAGCTCAAACCTTGCTTAGTGTCCTGAAATTACATTGTAGCTATGTGCTGCCATCTAGTTGAATATTTAGGGAACACAGGTTGTTTTCAACTCAGTCACAAAGAGGATGGTCAGAGTTAAGCAGTGCAAACGTTAAGTGAGGCATCATGTGATTGCACCCAATTTCTCTGTGATCAATATGGGAGACATCACATGACCATGACTTGCTGCCTTCCCTGCCAACTTTTCCATTGATATTGCTTGTTGGAAGCTGGATGAGAAAGTCGCAAATGGCAATCACATGACCCTGGGACATGGCTACCATCATAAATATGCAACGGCTGCCAAACACCCACATCACAATCATCTGACCATGAGGATGCTGTGATGATCCTAAATGAAAGGACCAGACATAATTTTTTTCAGTGCAGTCATAACTTAGAATGGCCACTCAAGAAATGGTCATATATTGAGGACTACTTTTAGCTACGTTTGCATCATATGTTCCAAACACAAACAATCAAATTGTCCTAGGCTCCCTGAAAATATGACATGCAAGAAAAATATGTCACTCAATATTTTTCAAATAATAGGCCAAGAAACCATCATTGGACACACCAACCATCTCCTTATCAAACTGCCACCACCCTTCCCTCTGTAACCTTTCAATTATGCCAATACATTAACAGGAGCTCCAAAACAATGCAGCATATAGCAATAGCAATAACATTTAGACTTATATGCCGCTTCCCTAGGAAGGAGGGAAGGCTGAGTCAGCCTTGAGCTGGTCAGGAGCGAACTGCTAACAGTCAGCAGAATTAGCCTGCAATACTGCATTCTAACCATTGCACCATCATAGCTCTTTATGGATTTACATGGGAACAGAATTGGGTGGAACAAAATTGAGTGGAAGATTAAGCTACAGCATGCAAAACTATAGGGAAGGGAACATTTTCAAGGAAAAAAAAACCAAGGAAGTTCAGTTGCCTTTTGGAAAAAGCATCTTTGGGACAACCATGGCCTGGATAATTACAAATCTCTATAGTGAAGTGGCAAGGTCCTCTTTTAGAAGAATAAGCTCAGTCTTGTTGGGAGTAAGAAACTCCAGGTAAAGGTGGATCAAAGTTTTGGCAGGCAAAGGAAAGGGGTAAGTCCCCTTTTTCCCTGTTCTGGGAAAAAAAAAGATAAACCCACCCTGCAAATGAGGTTTTATGCTGCTTCTATGCCATCACTGTTTTGCTTTGCTTTTTAACCCTAGAGCAGTGTTTCATCACAACTTTAAGATGTGTGGACTTCAGCTTCCAGACTTCCCCAGCCAGCATGGATTACACTTGCCAAGTCTTAAAGTTGGTAAGTCTGAAAAGTACTGCCCTAGAGCATATCTTGCTATATAAAAACAAGCTTTAATATCATAGATAAATAATAACTAAAACACAATATATAAATAAAAAGACTACACGCATATAAGCTGGGAGAAAGGTGAGAAAATTCAATTAATATTGCACAGGAGCTCTAACCAAATTGGCTATCACCAAGGTGCAATTGAAGAAAACTAAAAACAGCTGCACGTCTCATTACATGTGTAGGAATTTGGCTGCCTGTAGCCCTAAGTATAAATGTTAAGCAAAGCAATCAGTTGTTCCAAATCTGAAAGAATGGCATCACCTAGTACAGTGATGGCGAGCCTATAGCACAGGTGCCACAGGTGGCACGCAGAGCCATCTTGCTGGGCACACAAGTTGTTGGCAAACTTACCTCCAGCTAAGCATGCACATGCGATTACACATGCACGCATGCGCGATTGCAGAGACCCAGCTGGCCTTCGAGCCTCCACTGTGCATCCACGCAACTGCAGCCAGAAATCCAGCTGGTCTTCGGAGCTCTCCTGCACATGTACACCCGATGGCTCATGTGTGCATGAGTGCCTGCCTGCCTGCAGCATGCATGCATTATACGTGCAAAAGCTGCATGCATGCATGCACAGATGTTGCAGTTGCACATGCAGCGCATGCAGAGGAGCCGCACACAAGTGTGGATGGCAAGCACCAAAGCACATACTTTTCGGCACTCGGTAAGTAAAAGGTTCGCCACCACTGACCTAGTATATTAAAAAATCTGGTCATGTTCTAATACTATATGTTACCAGTGATGAATTTATTAAATGTAACACTCCCAAATATGGATGAGATTTCAGGTCTAGCTTAACTTGAAGTAATCTTGTAAGTTAAGTCTGCTCAATTGCTAAGAGCATTCTGCATACTCTGCAGGATTTTATCAGCAGGAAGACACTGCTTTGTGTTGGTTGAAATAAATTCTTAATCTTTATTCAATGGCTCCAGAAGGATAATCAAAGGGATTCCTAGTGATTCAATGCAATATGTCATCATGTTCAATTTACTGGACAAAAAAGGTTGATAATTTTAGTTAAGTATATATATATATATTTTGACACCACATAACTTACCTTCTGAGTAAGCAGTGCTTGTACAACCTGGTTGGCTACCTACAGAAGAAATAAATCATAGCTGAGAATTACTTTTCATAATTAGGGGGAAAAAATTAACTCTCCTAAGAAACTGAAATTCTACTATATTTTTTAAACTTGGTAGTTTTTAAAATGACCCCTCAACACAATATTTTTCACCCTGTAAAGTGAAAGGAATAGAACTATTTCAGAACAGGAGCCAAATTATATATAAGTAAATTGCTTTAAAGGAAGAAATAAGCATTTCTGTCCATATGGAAAAGGCAGTTCTGAATGTACCAAAAAGAAAAAAGAAAAAAAATAGACCATCTGTTCATGACAGCTAGGTGGCATTGCATGCTCCAGAAAATTAAAATACCTACAGCTCAATCAGAGTAGAATTTTACCATACTTTTTATATTGACTTACAGTAGGATCATTTTCTCTATTTTCATTCTTTTAATAAAAAGTTTCCTGTTTATCATTAAATTTAAAATGCAAAATCAGATACAGGTCTATCACATATTTATTATGTGATTAATACTATTTTAATGAGCAATATACTACCATTTTATTTTGTTATGAAGCCTTAGGCTTTATGTAAATGTTATTATTTTGAATAAAGTGATTTTTTTTAGAAATGAGATGTTCTTTTTTTTCACTAATTTTTTAATCAAATTAAATTTTTGTTTTATGTGAATTAGAATTTAAGAGAGGAATTCAACCTTTTTCTAAATACTTATATTTTTATAGAAGTCAAATGCTTGAAATGATTCACATTCTCATAAAATGACTGATTCCCTTCCTATCATTTCTAAAACTGTTCTCTAACCTAAGGCATCACAGACAGCAAAGGTCAGATAAAATAGCTATCTCTATGATTTAATACAAGAGACAGATTAAAATTGTAGTCAGAACTCACAAGAGTATAGCTACAACTTTTTAGATAAGAGTGGCATACTGTAGAAGAAATATGCTATATTGGGTTTTTTTAATCTAAAAAATAAGGAAATACTTTAAATACCACAATTAGAATAGAATAGAATTGTTTATTGGCCAAATGTTATTGGACACACAAGGAATTTGTCTTCGATGCATATGGTCTTGGTGTACATTAAAGGAAACGGTCCACTTGTCAGGAATCACAAGATTCAACACTTAATGATAGTCCTGGGGTACAAATAAGCAGTCAAATCATACTAGGAGACAATAATCAATATAAATCGTAAGGATACAAGCAATAAGTTATAGTCATAGTGGGGTGGGCGGGTTATGGAACGATGAGAATAACAGTAATGCAGACTTAATATCACAATTAATATTCTAAATTTTGGGAGTTCTGTAAAGTATGAGTTTGTTTAAAAGCACAGAGCATCGGTGACTCCAGAAAGCATGGTCAGGAAATTCCTTCTTAATTCATACCTAGAGGTTTTCAAACAAAGCTTGGAGAGCCATTTGTCTGGAATAGTCCAAGGAAGCCTATACTGGGCAATAGATTGGACCAGAAGACCCAATAATCCCTTCCAACCCCATGATTTTACAATTCTAAGACAGGAGCTTCATTACTTATTCTTTAGTTCATAGACAGACCAAGACCTCCAATTTTTAATTAGTAGAGAAGATAGTGTTGGCCTTGATGTCTGGAGGTAGAGGAACCTTTTTATTTGAAAAAAAAGATAAAGCAAAATCTGTGTGAAAATTCAACTACCGATGATGGCTCCTTTGCAATAATTCATGTTATCCTATGAAATTTGCTAATAAGTAAAATGAAACCATGTGAATTAGTTTATCATTCAGACATGTAGCATTCTACAATAATACAATGGTTGTCTGAAAGAAGGTCAGTTATATAAATATATACACATTTCACTGCATTTCGTACCATGTATGACTGTGCATGTGATGAATAAAATTTGATTTGATTTAATTTTAAATAAATCAATAAAAATAATAAAAAAAAAATGAAAGTGAGAATTAAAGAACAGAAGCAAGCCAGAAAGCTTTGTTATGAGAAGAAGAAGGAGACATTTAACCAAAGAGTAGGAGAACATTCCACCCATCTCACCTCATCAAGACATCTTTCATACTGTTCTCTCTGATTTTTATTTTCCATAGCCAGTGCGGAATTCTCTACCTGAAAGATACACACACACATACAAACAAAAATATAAATTAATTAATGGTTATAGTGAAGAGCATGACAACTTAATTATACAGCTAGTCCTCAAAAGTTCATTTAGTAGCTGTTCAAAGTTAGAACAGCATTGAAAAAAGTGACTGATGACTGTTTTTCTACACTTACGACCATTGTACCATCCCCAAGGTCATGTGGTCAAAATTTGGACACCTGGCAACTGGTTCAAATTAACGAAGATTGTGGTATCCCCTATTGTGACCTTCTGACAAGCAAAGCCTATGGGGAAGCCAGATTCAGTTAACAACCATGTTATTAATTTAACAATTGCAGTAATTCATTTAACAACTATGGTAAAAAAAAGTTGTAAAATGGTACAAAACTCATTTAACAAATGCCTTGCTTAACAACAGAATTTTTGGCCTCAATCGAGGTTATAAATTGAGGACTACCTATATTGTATATGTAATCTCATAATCTTATAACTGTATAGGATAAATACACAGTTCTTTACGATCTAATGTAAACTTTGGATTTAAAAAAACTCTCCAATTATGTGTTATTGTGCTGAAATAACACAAATTCTGTTAACTTTATTAAATTACATGCACAATGTATTGCAATTTAGGAGACCCAGACAAATCTCTATAATGTCTTTTTGACAGATACTGAAAACAGCCTTTAGTAAAAATATTGCTGTGGATATTTGATATATCAATTTTCTTTTATTCCAGCCTTCCAAACTTTACTGCTAAGAAACCATGAGTCAAGGGCATTGTCTTCTGTCTCTAAATCAGAAAGCTTAGTTTAATATTAACAGATTTACATCTACAATAATAAAAACTGGTTTCCTTTTATCATTCAGACATCGTAGCACTAATGGCTAGGGCAGTCATATTTTCTTTTCTTTTCTTTTTTCTTTGTAAACCCAATGAAAGCAGCACACATTTCTCTTACTATATCCAGAATATTTTGTTCAGAATAATAGTGGAACAGGTATATAAGCCTTTTTCATTAAAGCAACAACCTTCAAGACTATAAAGCTAAATTAATCAGTACAAACTAGAGCAATGGAGATGGTTTGATTCAAAAGTAATTCCATGAAATCACTGTGTTTGGGCACTCTACAAAACCAAGGAAACCTCCCCCCACAACATATCTGCTTCTAAAAAGCAGAAATCTCTTATGGCATCGGAAATGCCAGGTCAAGGCTGAGGGGTGAAACAACTACGATCGCTTCTCTGTTATGATGAGAACGATGTCATTTCTGAAGGACAAAAAGTTTATCTGAAAGAAACCCAAGAGTATCATACAATGCAAATCCCACTGTAGTCCCTGTGACATTTTAATTAAAACGTTGCAAAAAAAAAAAAAAAAAAATGGTTCTGCTCAGAATTCATTCAATACATTTATGTACCACCTTTCCTCTAAGAGCCAAAGGTGGGATCAGATTCTGTTATACAACTAGGCCATCTCTCCACACATTAATTATATGAGGTAGGCCAAGTCGCTCATTTGTCATTGCAAAGTCTCTTAGTTCATTTCATGGCTGAGACTTGAACTGAAACTGGATCTTCCTGATAGCTATCCCAATGTATTAACCACTATCTGACATGTATGGATGGTGCCCATCTTACTAAACAAGCACTAGTACTCACTGAATAAGTAAATAAAATGTGCCATAGAATACTGAAACACAGACATACAGAAAAATCCTCCTGTTCTGGGTGTTACATCTCATTCTCTCGTTTCATCAGTTTTCTATTATTTCCTTTTCTCATCAGTCTTCTTTATTTCCTTCAACAAACATTAAGCCAGCGTTTCAGTGACTCCTTAAGTGACCAAAAGTTGCCACAATCTTTACATGGTAAAAAGTTAAACAATTATTTGCAATTCTGAATGTCAAGTTGTTTATAAATTCATAATAAGAAGAGTTTGATAGGTGGAAAAATTTGGACACTGTTGTAACATTTTTAAAAAATAATAATATACTCCCAAACATTTCCTATAGTTAATTTTCATTCTATTTATGTAATTATTTCAATATGTCTATTCTTGCTTTTGGACTCCCCCCCCCTCTTCCCCTGAGAATATTTGTAGGTCTCATTGGATGTGTTGTGTGTCTTCGATCATATTCAAGTCTGGGGACTATGAATATCATTACAAAACATTTATCTTTCTTTTTTGGTTGATCTAAATGAATTTTTCAGATCACTGTCTTGCTGAATCTCCAGCAAGATTCACTGTCTTGCTGAATCATCAGCTTTACACTTTTTATTAATTACTTGGATACAAAATGTTCTTCCAAATCAATTCTGATTCAATGAAACATAATTTGATCTCCTGCTGCATTCACCTGTGTATATATACAACATTATATAAAATGGCCACATTTAAAACAAAAAACCCTATCCATGTTTACATACCATGTGTTTACTACTCAAAATTGCCCCATGCATTACTTCCAAGGACTTTCAGCAGGCACTTTCTGCAAACATAGCATAGATGGGCACATTTTATCTGGAATAAGCAATCTTCAAATAACTTGCGTCCAAACTGTACCTTGATATGCACCCAAAAAACAGCTGGCTGTCAATGCAATTACCACAATATTAGAGCTTTGTGGCAATAACAGGCAGTTCTGACTAGCACATGGATAGTCATATCCTTCATTGAAAGTGCTGTTCTGGAAGGTTGTTAAGAAAAGCCCCACTTACTAGTGCTTTATAGTAGTTAATCCATGACATGGCAAGATCATGTTGCTAGCACTTTCTGTTCCAGAAAAATCACAAATAACATAAAACTGAAGCTTGGAAAAAGTCCTTCTTAACACACAGCTAACATCATATATCCCTCAGATTGGATTGATCGATGACTTCAATTCCGTACTCATGAGAAATATGCCATAATTCATGCATATATATTTTATCATATTTCCTCTAAATCTACAAGCATGCAATAAACTTTCATACATTTCATACATTTTTCAAAGTCCTACAGAGCAAAGATCCTGTTTGCCTATCAAAAGACCCAATCTGCTTCCTAAATCTTGAACACTATATCTTTTGAGTTTCTTTCAATCAAAATTCCACCTGACATCTTCACACTCACACTTTACAAACTAATTATTTTGCCTTTCACTTTCTAAATTTCCTTCTGTATAGGGAGACAATAATGCATTCTTCCACATTACAAGGTCACATGGAACTTCACAAATACATTAAATAAGAAACAGAGCTACTGCGTAAGCAAACCATACCCGTATTTTCATATTTTTCCAATTAGGCCATTTATATCTGCAATCTTACTTTTTCAACATTCTCACCTGACGTGTATTTATAGCTTTCTATTTTTCAATTCTTTTTTAGACTCTTTATACTTTTGTTATCATTCCTTCAAGATATCAGAGTCATATACATTTCTAAAATGTTTCTTCTAGCTTATCCCACTTCAGAGTGAGCGGGTCAGAATGGGAAAACTAAAGTCCATGAATGGCTTCCTTGGAAAAAGGGAAATGAAGACCCAGAGAGATTATATTTTCATTCAACAACCAAGATGGGAAGGAGGGAAAGAAGGAATGAATGAAGCTGGCTTCATGCAAGACCAAAGACAAGAAGGAGTAAGATTACGATGGACAAATCTTGGTCTCTGGGGAAGGAAGGACTAGACAGAAGACCCTGTCTTCTGTCTAGTCCTTCCTTCCCCAGAGACCAAGATTTGTCCATCAGTAATCTTACTCCTTCTTGTCTTTGGTCTTGCATGAAGAGAGAGAGGTTATTTCCCAAATGAAGGAAACACAGATAGTTTAGTTAAGCAGATGGAAAAAAGAAAACAATCTGTGCTGAGGTGACTACTCATATATTCAACACATTCATTTCTTTTTTCTCTCTATTAATAAATCCAAAACCTGGAAAAAAGGAGAGAGTGAAACCTGACACCAGCCTAAAAACCTTGATTGTATGGTACAATCACAATAGCCCTTAAGACTTATATACTACTTCAAAGTGCTTTACAGCCCTCTCTAAGTGATTTACAGAGTCAGCAAATTGCCCCCAACACACTGGGTCCTCATTTTACCGACCCCGGAAAGATGAAAGACTGAGTCAACCTTGAACTGGTCAGGATGTAACTCCAGACTGTGGGCAGATAAAGCCTGCAATACTGCATTCTAACCACTGGACATCCATGGCTCCTTTTACAAAAACCTGTGGTAAATTCTTATTGTAGATAAATGTATGTAGTAAAACAAAAGAAAAAAAAAAAAGCTCCAGAGCCTGTCTTGTCTTGTTTCTCTGTGTCCATTGCATCCTTGTAAACCAAAATATACTTCCAGTTCTAAAAGAACCCAGTCACATTGTGACAGCCTTCTTAAGAATGGAACACACCACAGTTTCCTCCGAGGGTTGGCCTCCTCCTGGGCCACTGGCACACTCTGGCTGCATAATGAAGCACAGGATACAGTTCACAGATGTAGAGACATCATAGAAATCACAATACACACACACACATTTCATTTGAGGTTGCAGGTCCAAAAGAAACTGTTCATTAGGCAGGATACGATCTGACGCAACTCGAGTTCCATCTGACTGGCCTAGAATGGCTTTGACATTACAATTGCGTGAACAATAAAAAAAAAGGAATTTTGGCCACCCCCAGCTTCAGCCCGCTGGTTCCCAATTGGATTTTAGTATGACTGGTAGAGAC
>JAEANM010005351.1:0-19713 GCA_017656035.1 Myanophis thanlyinensis
GAAAGAAAGAAAGAAAGAAAGAAAGCCAACTAATCAAGTGACTCTGCTTTGATCTTTTTGAAGTCAATTAAAGTTGAAGAGGGCTTGCTTGGCAATATGCACTATATTTAGTTAATTTTATTCCGTTCCCACTGAAGTTGGTCCTCCCATCCTTTTTAAAACACGCAGCACCTAACAGGCCTTTGAAAGAACCCAAGGTGTCTTTGGCCAGCAAAGATGATGCTTCCTTCCTTGCCCTAAAGCTTTGTGCAAGCTTTAAACTAGGATTGCAACCAGCTTAGATAGTCAGAATCCTGCGCTCTTCTCCTAAGATAGCGGTTTCCAAAGTTGGCAACTTTAAGACTGATGGACTTCAACTCTTGGAATTCTCCAGCCAAGTTGGGAGACCCCTGGCCTAAGACAAAGGGGAAAGATACAGATCCTTCCTCTACTGCCAGATTTTTGAAAAAGAGGAATTTTAATTAACTCTGAACTGAAAGATGGCCAAGTGAAGCCCTACCTTCCAATCTGATCTCTTTCCAAGAATTTTTTAAAAGACCTTTGTGGAACCAGGAAGGTGATGCAATTCAGTCTTTTGTTTTGAAGCAGTCAGGAACTTTCCTTCTTTTAATTACACAGTGAGGGTTCGTATCAACTTGTTGTTGTCCTATGGCACGTTTTTGTTCTTTTTAAAAAAATGTATTTTAATTGGTGTGGTGGGGGATCTGGTTGTGTGTTGCGGTGTCAATAGATGTGAGGTGGGGTGGGTGTGCCGGCTCCTTGGAGTGAGCTAGCCAAGGAGACAGGGAGTCTGAAAGAGTCCGTTGGCGTCCTTTCAAAGGGATTTTCAGCCAGGTTTATGGGTCAAAAAAAGTCATGGTGGCAGTTGTAATAATGATGCAAGCATTGTTATTTTTTTTTCAACATGCACAATGCATGGTTCTAGAACTATCTTGTCTGTTTTGATTTCTTCATGACTCTTCAGCATCAAGGCCAAAATTGCTGTGGATTTTCTTTCTTATTTGGGAATCTCATCCATTTGCTTCTGCAGAATGGGCCCTGGGACAACTAGTGAGGTCTTCAGAAGTTTTCTGGTGCCTTCACTGCTTTCCACTTGGCTTCTTGGGGTCGTTATTTTTCTTTTCTCCAGCTTCCCATACGTGGCCTTTTTTTGAAAAGGGGGTCTGCTGATAAGCCTCGTTCCTCTTGGCATGCTTGAGACAGCTGCCTGTCTGTCTGTCTGTCTGTCCATCTTCCTAACATACCCACAACATTCCAGATGGGCCCACCACCCCCATTTCTCCCCTATCTGGGTTCCCAGTTTCAACATTTGTTTTGCAACCAACGATTTCCAGGAAGAAGTCAGAGGAAAATTATGTAAACCAATGCTTTGTTTGTGCCAGGAATAAAAAGAAAAGAAAAGAAGGAAAGCAGTCTCGTGCCTGCGATGAAGCAAAAGATGGTTTCACTGAGCAAAATATTAACCCTACCCCCACCTTCGATGAACCAGGGTCCCGCCAGGAGCTCCAGACAACAAAAGAAGATCGGATGAAAACACGGGGGAGACCACAGCCATCTTATGAAATATTCTCAGAAAGTGGAAACATCTTGAGTCACGACAGTGATAAATGAGATCAATGATGAATGAGACCAGCCAGAGAGTCTCAAGGCTGAGAAAAACACACCAGGAACTATTTATGTCTAGCTATGATTTCATGCTTCCCAGGCAGATTATACCTCTTAGTCTCCATGGCTGTGCAGGCTGAGGATGATGGGAAATGTAGTGCAACACCTCTGCTTGCGCAGGGTTCAGAAGGCCTACAGATCCAGCCTCTCACAACCAGATGTGCCAAAGTAGAAGAAATGTGAAGAAGAATCTAATCTAAAACAATTTTGATATGCCTAAAGGGGAAAAAAGTATAATCTATTCCTTGGAGATTTTACAAATGCATACTTCTCTCTCCAACTCTAGAAGATAAGTATTTGCAATGTTTCCCAATGTTGCAAAGAAGTGACTTGTTCACTCCCGGCTTTACAGAACCACAATGGAAATAAAAGAAACGGAACTTTGAAACCTGGCACTTAACTATGAAAGTTGTTTGTTTGTTTCAATGGTTTTGTTTCAAAACTTTCCTCCACGGTAGATGAGGCCGAGAATATTTTACCAAGATTCAGTCAAAAATAATAATAATATAGTTTTGGAATGCTTAAGTGGAAAAACAGGAATGGCAAAGAAATTTATTTCATTGGCTTCTTGTTCATCTTTTTCACTAGTTCCGCTTGTCTATTACTTAGTCTAATTTTTTTTTTCATTTAAGGAAAAAGGATCTGTGAATGTTTTTTAAAGGTTCATAAAGAAAGAAAAGGGAAGGAAGAAATATCCCCCTGGCTTAGATTAAACAAGAGAAGAATTCCTGGTGTTTTTGCACATACCCTGCACATGTCAAGCTATGGTATGAGCATTGATGGTACAGAGCTCATCCTTCCATTCTTCCAGCATCCAGTGAGAACATTTTTGTTTAATTTTGCAAGTTCATCAGTCTCCCAGATGAGGAAGGATACACAGTGTTCTTAGGAGGCAGATTTCCTTTCCATAGGAATTGCAAAAGAAATTGAGATCATGTGCACCAGGAGGAAAACACAGTTGCCCCAGAATAACCCAGGAAGGAATGTGCTGGGGCAAGATCTGTTTTTCACTAGAGAAGCACCAAACTGAGCAGATGAGCTGATGAGCAAGAGGCTCCTTTTGGCTGTGATTGTCTACCTTCCAATGTTAAAAATAATCTGTTATTGCAAATAATTATGGAAACCTAAATACAGTAGAACACAGTAGAGCAGAGCAGAGCAGAGCAGAGCAGACCAGACCAGAACAGAACAGAACAGAACAGAACAGAACAGAACAGAACAGAATTTTTTATTGGCTAAGTGTGGCTGGAATTTGTCTCCAGTGCATAAGCTCTCGGTGTATATCCAAACAACAAAGTGATAGGTAGATAGATTTATGATCATAAATCACAGTTACATTCATTAAACATGATATAACAACAACAAGTGATGATCATAAGGTACCAATAGGAGAAGGTAGTAGGAAAGATGAGAAGATGAGAAGGACAATAGCAATACAGCCTACTACAATGGGTAAATATCTGTAGACCTAAGACAGTGCTGTGGGAATTAGGTGTTCAGCAGAGTGATGGTATTGGGAAAGAAACTGTCTTTGTGTCTAGTTGTTTTGGCACTCATAGCAGCTTTTGGAGCTGAAGAAAAGACATCCAGATTCTTAACACTGTTAGGAGGAGGGCTTTGTTAGTCTACGGTGGTAAGAAATATTGGACTGCGGTGGCATCTAATGAAGTGAGTGGCTGTTCAAAAAAGCCGATCCTTTTAATAAAATTTGGTAGCTGGGCTCCAAACGACACAAAGCCCGTAACAACATCTCCTAGGAAGACTCCGTGACTCCCAAAGGCAAAATTTGGTCTGCAAAAATGATGAAATGAGTAACCTCAAGAATTTAGAATCCCAATCCGTGATGTTCCACAGTCGGCATTTCATCCGATTATTTTCCAAGCAGGGAGAAGTTTTCCTCCCTTGAGGAGACACATTGCAAGCCCCTTTAGATATTTTGGAGTTTAAGAAAGGGATGGTGCTTCGTTTATTTATTTTGGAAGGAAGAAAAGAACTTGCTCCGGTGCAGACCTTTGCTATTTTTTGAAATCTTTGCAGATTCTAAAGGATTTGCTGAATGCAGTTGAGGTTTTCTTTTTAGCTGCCTCCCATTGTAAAATGCACACATTTAGTTGTGCTTAAAGACTCACATAACTCTGGCTGGCCATCACATGCAAGGCTCTCTTTGTCAGCTTCCCTTCCCCAGTCTGCAGTGTCAGAATTACCGGTATAATACTCCTTCTGGGCTGTTGCGATGGTTACAGATGTGTGTTTTGAGAGCTCATTCTCAGGTTGCTTGAAAGTTGCCAGTTGACTTCTCCCATAAAGCAAGTCAGAAATGCATCTGGATAATCAATCCCCACCCTCCCCAAAAGGTGCAAAAGTTAAAATGTGTTTTAGTTTGCTTAATACTGTACCCCAGAATGGAAAAGTTGCTTTATCTGAAAACGAAACCGTAGCTGTGTTGAGTGTCACTCTTAGGCACCAAGGCAGAATAGAAGATCAATTGCTCCTGATGAAAAAAAGAAGAATCGTTTACAAAACTAACCTTCAGAAGTCCCTAAGGTGCTTTCTTTCAAGAAGCAACTGGACTTTCTGTTTTTTTCTTTGAAGATGTTTTGCTTCTCATCCCAAAGGCTTCTTCAGTTCTGAAGGTTCTTCAGCTCAGAGCTGAAGAAGCTTCCCAAATGAGAAACAAAATGTCTTCAAAAAAAAAACAAAAACAGATAGTCCAGTTGCCTCTTGAAAAAAAGCCCCTTTTGGAGACAACCATGAATGACCTGGATGGTTGATCTCCATAGACATTTAATCTTCAGAAGTGGAGACGGAGCACAGACTAGTCTAGAAAAGGGCATATGTTCTGGAGCAGGCTGATATCTCTGCTCCAGATCCAGGACCATCCAATCTTCTTCCAACCACCAGTTGGATTTACTGCAAATACTTTGAATTCCCATCTCATCGGGTTGAGTCGCACCAGGGAAGGTGTAAGAAAAACCAGTGTCAGATTAACCAGGAGGAAATGTGTTATTTAATCTGAAAGGAGATTAAGACTTCTCTTCTAGATGGTTTAAAAAAAAATCAAATAAGATTATCAAGATTGCAACAATTCCACCTTAAAAGAGGGGACTGGGGACCTTGAGGTGAAGGTTGTGATCCTGTCCAGCTGTTCCTTCCATATGTTTTTGGCCAAAAAAAAGAGGACTCTGTTAATTAAAATCTAACTTTGTTTACTCCGGCTCCATCCATGGATAATTCTGTTCCAATAGAAACAGTTCTTTGGAAGATTTAAAGATAAATCTGCAAGTCCCTCAGATATCTTTGGTCAGTAATGAGCAGGATGACGTTCAGTGAATGGAATGGACGTTCAGTCCAGATAGAGCAGAGATGGAGCCATGGATCTGTGTGCATGAGAGACCCAGAAGCCTTGAATGAAACATTTGTGGCCAGTGAAGAATAAGATCACAAACTGAGTGTCTTCTAGAACCAGCCAGGTGGCATAGGTAGCTGAGAAGGTGCATCCTTCTGAGATTCACTGGTGCAACTGGAGCAGACTGGGAAATAAGGAGCAAATCTGTTGTTTTGCACCGGTGGTCTTTGACTTACCACCACAATTGAGCCCAACATTTATGTTGCTAAGCAAATCAGTTGTTAAGTGATTTTAGCCCCATTTCTTACCATAGTTGCTAAGTGAGTCACTATAGTTGTTAAGTTAGTAACATGGTTGTTAAAACGAATCTGGTTTCCTCTGTTGAGTTTGCTTGTCAGAAGGGGTGGCCAAAGATAATCACGTAACCCCGGGACACTGCGACCATCATAAATGTGAACCAGTTGCCAAGCATCTGAATTTGGATCATGCGACCATGAGGATGCTGCCACGGTTATAAGTGGGAAAACAATCGTAAGTCCCTTTTTTCTGTGTCTTTGTAACTGAACGGTCACTAAATGGACTGTTGTAAGTCAAGGTCTAACTGTATACAGTTTCTGCACTTGTTTGCCCTTAAGGCACACTCCTATAGGTGCCTCTGAAGATAAAAGTTTGTTTAATAAATAAATTGTCAGGGTAGTGATTTAAGAGCTGACCAGCTGCTGCATGATGCAATGATGGGAATGAGTCAGCAAAGTTTTTGGCTGTTATCCCTTTAAGACTCTGTATAATAAGAAGAGGCCCTGTTAGGGCATCTCTCTCTCTCTCTCTCTCTCACACACACACACACACACACATCATGTGTTCTTCCCTGCTGTAATTGCTGATTGTATGACCTCTGCCTATGTACATGTATGTACAGTATATATTCTTTTGTAGATAAAACCACTACTTATTCCAAACCTCTGTTCGCTGTTATTGCTCCTGGGTTGTCTCACATAGTAAAACTGTGCACACTCTGACATACATCAATATATCTGAAGGGTGTTTTAGTTGAGCATGGCTTTCCTAGACTCGTTTGATGGTTATTATCGTGGAAGTGTTATCATGACTTTATATCTCATGGTCCTTTGGATTGCTTGGCGTCTTCTCAGAGAGTCGCCATTTGAAATGCCTAGGCTTTCTTTCTGTTTTGGAACTCCATTTGGTTTATGGCAGCGGTCCGCAACTTTCCTAGCTCTGCAGACAGGTGGGGGTGGGGGCAACGGAAATGGCTCTGTGTGAGTGGCAAGTGTGTGCAGTCCTGTATGCACGAGTTCATATAAATGGAGCTGCATGCGCATACCTGCTTTCCTGGGGGGATTCGGTTCTGACTCTGACTCCGGTTCTGGTCCAGGGATTTAAGGCACCTGTATCTATTTGGCACAGAATGCTTTAAAAGCTTTTGGGGAGATCTTTGTGTGTCGATTGAGGGAATAATCTGGAAGCAGGAGAATAATTCTGAGCACCCCCTTTTTATTTTTAACTATTACCAACTGGCAGACGGTACAGGACAATAAAAACAAGGACAAATAGGCTGAAAAACAGCTTCTATCCCAGAGCAGGAACTGTATTGATTTTTACTGCACAGTGCAACACAAATGCAATATCGGGTTTTCAATTTAATTGTATAGAATGTGAAGAATGTGTGTGCTTGTTTTATTTTTATAGTCTTTTTTATGTATAATGTACACTGAAGATGGCATTTAATTTCATTGTACAAGCTGCAATGACAATAAAGAGTTCAAATTCAAATTCAAACTCGGTGGAGATGGAGGAGAAAAATGTGAAGAGCTACATCAGAGCTGAGCATGGCTACCGTGTCTCTCTCGAGCAGAGGGGACCACAGAGAGGCAGGTGGCACCAGAGCTGCACAATGAAAACCCTGTGCATTTTGTAGGTGGAACATGTGGTTGCAGCTGCCATCCTGACCTTTTTTGACCCTGGTCCTCTTGGGATGCCTCTGCTCCAAACTCTTCTTTTCTTCAGACTGAACTGCAGCTTTCCTGTTACAGCAAGTCCCTGTGTCACCTTCCTTTGAACCTTTGGTCTCGGTTCGAAAAGATGTAAATTTAAATGCTACAAAATAAGCGAGGAATTGCCGTACTCTGGGCTGACAACCCAGAACTTCTGGTTTAAAACCAGACCAGGCTAAAGTTGAATGATTTCACAAACAATCAGGACCTCAAAGCAATTCTCCCAAGCAGCAGGCATAGACCATCCCAGAATTAATGAAAGAGAAACTTCTCAGGAAGCATGGCTAGACATTGTCCCAAGGAGAACAAGGCCAGACCAGGAGATACGGAGGCTCGTTCAATGCTCTCGTCGACGAGCATTTCAGAAGAGGTTTATGATGCTGACCCATTTTGTACTGCTCAGGGTTGGGATGAACCAGAACGTTGCCTCTTGGGTTGGACAAAGGAAGACTTGTGGTATTGGTTGTCTGGCCAAATCTAAGGAACGGCCTTCGGTTCCAGCCCCCGACATGGTTTCTGCTGAGTAGCCAAGCCAAAGTGGTCAACTTAAGAATCCTACCAGCCGTTGCATGGCTTGTAGGTTTAATTACAGGGCAACCTGAAGATGGATGGTGCCCAGGAGGCTACAGAGCAGTTGTGTGAAGGAAAAGCAGCAAACTTGCATCGAAAGAAGTGCAGGAAGTACATTGAAAGGCCTGGGTTCAGATTTCCACCCTGCCCTGCTGTCCTTCAGGGGAAGCCAATCTTCAAGGCTCAAACCAGGGGAGGGGAGCTTCAAAGGGAGGCTGGCATGAAGGACCTCCAGCACCTGGGGGGAGGGAGAAATGTGGGAGGGGAAAATCCGTTTGTGGGCGGGCTTATTCCTTCTACAGAATGTCCTTGAATTACAGCCATTTGTTTAGTGACCTTTGAAAGTTACAGCAGCACTGAAAAAGTGACATTCGCCCTTAAGACTGTTGCAACATCTGCATAGTCATGCGATCAAAAGTTGGGTGTTTGGCAACGGGTTCATATTTATGACGGTTGACGTATCCTGGGGTCATGAGGTTATCTTTTGTGACCTTCTGGTAAGCAAAGTCAACGGGGAAGCCGGATTCGTTTAACAACCGGGTTACTAATTCAACAACTGTAGTGATTTAATTTAACATTAAAAAAAGAGATTTTTTAAAAAAAATTCAACAACTGTAGTGATTTAATTTAACATTAAAAAAGAGATTTTTTAAAAAAAATTCAACAACTGTAGTGATTTAATTTAACATTAAAAAAAGAGATTTTTAAAAATATCTAAACCAAGCTCAAACAACATGCCTGAACAGAATAAAACTGAGTTGGGTCATCTCATGGTGTGGAAATCTGCCCTTCCTTTTAGCATGGTATATATATATATAAATTGGGCCAACCGTAATTAAATTTCTCCCTCTAAATGAGAATTGCAGATTTTTAACCAGGTTTTGCGTTAAGCCTTGTGTGAACCAATCCTTTTTTTCTGTCTGTCTCTATTGGTCATAAATATAGAGTTACCGTATATATCCTGTCAATTATCGAGGGGAGAGGCTATCTCTCAGACCATGGTGGATTTTATTAATGTTTCAAAAGACGATGGAAACAGTAGAAAGAATACAATATATTTGGATATAAAGCTTCCCACACCTTAATTGTTCTTTCCAAAGTTGCTTCAACTGAAACCACTTTCTCTCTGCTTCTCTTCCCAGATGAGAAACCCTTTGTAGTGGAGGACACCTACTTACTCTGCCCGGCACCTGTCTTACAAGAAGTTGGCATGTAGGTTTACGAAAATGCGCACCGTAGCTCTTCTTTGCTGTAACTTTCACACCAGTGAATTTCCTTTTGCTTCTGCACTTTCCGATCTGCCCACGAGAATTTCAGTAATTGGGGAGGGGAGAATGTGGGGGTTCTAAATAGCCTGCTCTCCAAGGTGACCCCAGGATAGCCAAGAAGCAATATAGAGGGCACAGCATTGTGTTGGAAACCCCACCACCCCTTGCCCAGTGTGGAAATGGGGCAGGGCTTTGATTGCAGCAAAGGGCCCCCCCATTGAGAAGGTTGTGGAGGGACCCGTTCTGTTGCTATTCTGGTCATTCAGCAAATCAAGGTAGCCTTCTCCAGCTTGGTTGCCCTGTAGATATGAGGGTAGACTTCCATTCTTCACAGCTAAAGCCCAAGTTATCTGAGGACCACCTACGGGGAGTTGAAGGTATCTGA
The DNA here is from genome assembly GCA_017656035.1 of Myanophis thanlyinensis. Taxonomy (NCBI): domain Eukaryota; kingdom Metazoa; phylum Chordata; class Lepidosauria; order Squamata; family Homalopsidae; genus Myanophis; species Myanophis thanlyinensis. The sequence goes on from JAEANM010005351.1 coordinate 9,247, forward strand.
GCTCAGCAATGCAAAGAAAGGTGCTTTGTTTTCCAAAGAAGTGGACTGTGAGCCTCAGAATCTCAGAATCAGAATGGAGCTGGAAGGCACCTTGGAGGTCTTCTAGTCCAGCCCCCTGCTCAATTCCATTCCATTCCAGACAAATGGTTGCCCAATCTCTTCTTAAAGACCTCCAGTGATGAAGCCCCTATAACTGCTAGAGCAATGGTGGCAAACCTTTTACTTGCCAAGTGCCGAAAAGTATGTGCTTTGCGCATGCCATCCGCACTTGCGTGTAGCTCCTCCATGTGCGCTGCATGTGCAACTGCACCACCTGTGCATGCATGCAGCTTTTGCATGTGCAATGCATATATGCTGCGCACGCAGGCACTCATGCACACATGAGCAATCACGTGTGCATGCTCAGGAGAGCTCCAAAGACCAGCTGGGTTTCCTGCTGCAATTGTGCACATGCACAGCAGACGCCCAAAGACCAGCTGGGTCTCTGCAATCGCACATGCGTGCATGTGCCATCGCATATGCATGTTCTGCTGGAGGTAAGTTGGCTGACGGCTTGTGTGCCCAGCAAGAGGGCTCTGCATGCCACCTGTGACACCCGTGCCATAGGTTCACCATCGTGGTTCTAGAGGGAAGCCGTTCCACTGGTTAGTTGTCCTCACTGTCAAGAAGCTTCTCCTCAGTTCCAGGTTGCTTCTCTCCTTGAGCAGTTTCCATCCAGCCAACGACCACCCCCTTGTCTTTCCCCCCAATGAGTCATTTCTCCCCTCCTCTTTCCTTGTTTTAGGGAAGCTGCTCTCCAAGTGAGCATGAACGACGGCCTCAGCTTCATCTCCAGCTCCGTCATCATCTCCAGCACACACTGCGTAAGTTTGCCCGTGAATTTGAATTGGAGGCTCATTGAGAGGCCACCCAGACTAGGATTTGAAGTCTGGTTTCCCTTGAAAAGCATCTGATGAATGATTCTTTCGAAAGAAGCTGTTTCCCCTTTGCTACTTCAGTGCTTACTCAATGTCAGGCTGCTCCTCCGTGGAACGGAGAGTTTTCAGCCACGTCCCTGCAGGGGTGCCAGAATTTCTCCAATGTCAAATAAAGTCAAATAAAGTCACGCTGAACATCTTGAACTCAGGCCAGCAAAGAAAGAGAATGCTAATGCCTTCTATTACAGATTAAGAGAGTTGGGAGGGACCTTGTAGGTCATCTAGTCCAACCCCCCTCCCACACCCCTGCCCAAGCAGGAGACCCTGCCTACACCATTTCTGACAGAGGGCAGCCCAGTCTCTTCTTAAAAGCCTCCATTTATTTATTTATTAATCGAATTTATATACCGCCCCCTCTCCCTAGGGATTCGGGGTGGTGAACAGCCGATAAAAAACAGAATACAAGATACAAAATACATTTAAAAGTCAGTTGAAATAATTAAATGAAGGCTGATAATTTAAAACAACATTTAAGATTCGGTTTAAGAATTAATTAAAACAAAACCCACAATTTAAAACAGATTAAATATAAAACTTAAAATTTGATTTAAAATTAATTAAACCCTCAGCTCCAGAGATGGAGCTCCCACAACTTCTGAAGTTTACCTTCAAATCTACCTTCAAATGCTATGGCATTTTTTATCCTGTGGGTTGTGGGATAGTACCGGCCTCACTAAGTACCGTATTTTTATTTAATTATATGAATGCAATGTAGCTGGTCCTTGACTTACAACCAGTTCGTTTAATGACCATTCAAAGTTACAACGGCCCTGGGGGGGGGGGGAAATCACTTATAACTGCTTTTCATATTTGCGACCATTCCCCATGGTCATGTGATCAAAACTCAGGTGTTTCTCAAATGACTCGTAGTTATGACGGTCACAGTGTCCCGAGGGGGGTCACGTGATTCCCTTTTGCGTCCTTCTAACAAGCAAAGTCAACAGGGAAACCATGTTCCCTTAACTGTGTTATTAACTTAACAGCTGCAGCGATTCGCTCAACAATAGTGGCAAGAAATGTTGTAAAATGGGGGCAAAACTCACTTAACAACCATCTCACTTAGCAACAGGAATTTTGGGCTCCATAGTGGTTGTAAATCGGGGACTACCTGTATGTATATACTGTATTACCTGAACCCCTGTGTAGAATATATTTGTAGGGTTTATATATTTACTGTATATTATACCTTGGAGGAAATCTTTATTCATTTGCAAAGTGGTTTACAGAAGGATGGATTGGGAGCCAAATTAACTGAGTTAGCATTTACATATGATTCAAACCAGAGCACGGATAGCTATCATTTCATAGTTTTGGTCCTTTGAATTTTGCAATTCAAGAAAGCAAATTAGGGAAAGTCTGAATAAAAGATGAGTTCATAGATTGAAAAAAGAAATGTGTTGTATGAGGGAATAGTTGAAAAATTAAATAGTTGAAAAATTGTCAACAAACACACACATGTGTGTTTAGGTCCAAATATTCCTTCTCTTAAAAAAAGAATCTCAACTTCGATGGAGCCAAAGTCTTATACTCCCAATGACAAAAAACAGATGCTGAATTTGAATCGCAGCATTTTCCACTTGACATAGCAGTTGTTGCTTGGATCCTCCAGAGTTCAACCTGCTGTAGGATCTGACTTGCTTCTGACAATGAATTCTTGTGATTATTAAGAAAAATGAGCCAACTCTAACTACGTTTCTTAAACCACGTCACGATTTCTTAGAAAAGTGAATTTACAGGCACTTCTTCGAGCTTCGTAGACGAGCCAGCCCAGGGCTATAATTCATCAGAAGAACATGGCGGTTGTATACCAGAGTTGGCATTTCCCAAAAGTGGATTACTTTTTTTATTATTATTTTTATAAAAGGAATGTTTATGTCTCTGAATTGGTCTTTGATATCTGCAGGTGGCTGTGGGGTAGGCAAGTGGGGACATGAATGAGTATCTTGAAGTGATTGAATGTCTACTACAATAATGACTTATTTATGTTACACGACTGATGCAAAGTACGAAATTGTGTTCTGTGCTCAGTGACAATGGGAGGAGTATGTTGATACTTTGATATCGTTGTGATTTTTAAGGGGTGCCAATGTTAGTACCATGGGAACCAGAGCACTGTTGTTGGGAAGCACCCAACCTGGCCAGCATTGATTGAGCATGGAGCTAAGCTTGGAGTCACTATGCAACCACAAAAGGACTATGCCCAACCCTCTCTAGGTTATTTGGAGTCCAATCTAACTGTTCCCAGAAATAGGCTGCTAGACTCGGGAGATTCCCTGTATTATAGGCAGAAAGTAATAAAGTAGTTAGCTTGAAGTCTTGCACGTGTGGTTTATTGTAGATCTCTGCTCTTAGAGGGGTGTGTGTGCTTAAGTTCATTTGTCAGGTTCTTTGGCAGTTGCTCCAAATCAAAAGCTATTCTTTTCCAAGCACAATTTTCTCAGACTCTTGTTTAGCAAGATTTGTTGAGATAAAAGTGGAACAGGTACAAAAATTCCAGCACCCAGAATATTCTCTGTTTAAATGCCTGTGTACATTAGAATGGAAATGTTATCGATGCTCTTTCTGCCTTCCGATGTCCTGGTAAAGAGGAAAGGTTCTGAACTGATTCTGGGGAAGCCTCTAGTGGGTTGTTATCTGACATAACCGTCTCCAGCTTTATCAACCTGGGAATCAGGGCTTGTGTCTTTGCACAGAGTCTTGGACGCCGCGTTAAGAAGGATTCAGACAAACTGGAATAGATGCAAAGGAGACAACAAGGAGAACCTGGGGGGGCCAAGACTTGAATTTATAAGGGGAGATTGAGAAATTTGTGTAGCTTTGATGGAAGAAATCTTGGAAGAGAGATGGCAGCCCAGTTTCAAAAATAAAGTTATATGGAGCAAGATCTTCTCCATCGCTCCAGAGGGTAGGTAGGACACATGACAGCAGATTCCAATTCAGAAAGGTTCCTGAGTTTCAGAGCAAACTGGCAGTGGAAACCCAACCCCAGAAAGGTCTTGTTTCCCCTTTGCCAAAAGTGTTCAAGGAGAGGCTGGAATACCATCTCTTGGGATGCTTAAACCATGTATCAAGGGGGGGGGGGAGAAATTCCATGGCCTTGATGGTCCCTTTCAACTAGAGTCCCGTAATAGGACTGAGCCCAGAAGGAGACCATGAGTTCATTCCTTATGCGCTGCCAGCTCTATTGGTAGGTGATCAGAAGCAGCACACACTGAGACAGGTGGCCAAAGCCCTCCATCACTTTCCCAATCCACCACCTGGAACGACGGGTGGGAATTTCCCCAGAGTAGCTGTGCACTCTGATGGCGACACCCAAAGCTTCTGGCACCAAAGGACGTTGAGATATCCTGGAAATGTCCTATATAACCCATAGTCATGGCCTCCACCCTGACACTCTCGCACTGATGATATTGCTTGTCTGGCTCATGAAATGTCTGCAAGGCGACGACCAAGCTCAGAGAATGCCAAGAACTCCATAACCCATGGGGATGGCCACCTGCAGTGCATTGTTTGGCCGTTGCCAAGGCGGAAAGCAGATCCTATCTTGGGCTGTCTCTGCACACCCATCTCGGTGGGAAGCTGAAGAGATCCATTCCAAGGTACATTTTCAACAGGCGTAGAAAACACTGCCCAGCCAGGACTCAAAGTGAGCAGGGGAAAATATTTGTCCGTGTTTCGAGCACCGCAATAGGGCCCAGCCTGGCACAAAAGATCCAGGGCCCCGTGGCTTTGCAAACAAGGCCCCTGAACTCTTGTCTTTCTCGGATAAAATAAAAGGATGTTTTGTCTGGCAACGCAAGAAAAGAACAAATGAGATGTATATCTCAACCGCAGTGGCCAAGGGGAGATTTATTTTGTAGCTCAATCTCTTGTATAAGATCCCACTGCTCACATTATCTTGGAAAAGTTCTACAACCTACAAAGTGTTCAGGCTTCATTTCTTTTGGCAGGCTGGAATTTAGTGCACAGTGAATTCCATTCCATGTTTAATTGTTCCTCCCTCCCAATTTATTTCCAAGTTTTTAATTGAAATAAGGAAACAGCTTCCAAGGGGCTCCACTGGGTGGGGTCACACAGTCAAAACGATGACTGTAAGGATGCAATGCATAAAAGCCAGGTTGTGGTTGGATTGCGGTCTCCTGGCCACTATCTTGATTTTTATTTTTATTTTGACCTTGTGCTCATCCCGATGGCTTTGGTAGCTCAAGACCTGATTTATTTGTAAATAGAAGGGAGATGGGAAGAGACAAGATCCTGGAGCATCGTTCCAGCTCAGGGGCTGTGCACGATCCGCACACCAAATCTCCAATTTCCGTCTCCCAGCCTCTCACTCCGAAAAACCAGCGAATCTTTTGTTCTGATTGGATGCCATCCTCCTTTCTTCAGTCCCTTGAAATATGAAATTAACCAGCCTGGCTTTTGGTGCATGGAGAGAAGCCTTGGGGCAAGAGGGAACAGCCTTGGAATGGCAAGGACCGGGAAGGGATTTTTTTAAAATTTGCCCCTTCCATCTTATCAACCATTTTCCTTTCAAGAGAAAACTTTCAGGGGTGCCAGGAAGATTTTCGTGTGAAATGTGAGCATCTCCTCAAGAGCTGCTTCTCATCTGGGCCTTGGCAGGGAGAGGAAGAGCTGACTCCCTCCTTCTCCTCCCAAGGGCCACCCAGCCTTCCTGTTCTCCAGACCAAGGACCGAGCCTGCAAATTCGTGCAACGAACAGCTTCGTTCCCCTTTCCGATCCTCTTGTGACTTTTTCTGTAGCTGGCAGCAGACAGCTCCTCCAGCCAGGGGATCTCAGAAGCAGCATTTGGGGTGACTTTGGACTTGCAAACCTGTTCTCTGGGTTAGAAGGGGTCAAACGTTTCAACCTCGTCTGCCAAACCAGATGTGCACGCGATGGCTGCTCCTGTCTGCCATATTATTTATCCTGTGCTGGATCCCTCTGAAATCTATTGCTGAAAGTCCGTATGTCTCCGTTTGTTATAACGACATCAGGCTCTATTTTCAACAAACAGCAAAATCCACTCTGCTCCTCTCTCTGCCTTGCTGTGCATGACACAATAACAGTATAACAGAGTTGGAAGGGATCTTGGGCGGGGGGGGGGGGATCTTTTATCCAACCCCCTGCTGAAGCAGGACACCCTATACCAGGGGTAGGCAATTATGGCTCCTTCGTGACTCATGGACTTCAACTCCCAGAATTCTGGGAATTGAAGTCCACGAGTCATGAAGGAACCATAATTGCCCACCCCTGCCCTATACCAAGAGTGTCCAACTTTGGCAAAGTTAAAAGTTGTGCACTTCAACTCCTAGATGGCTGGCTGGTTGGCTGGGGAATTCTGGGAGTTGAGGTCCACAAGTCTTAAAGTTGCCAAGGTTGGAGACCCCTGGTATATGTAGCACTCTTCCTTCCTTCCTTCCTTCCTTCCTTCCGTCCTTCCTTTCCCCCCCCAAAACGCTGGCTGGGGAATTCTGGGAGTTGAAGTCTACAGGTCTTAAAGTTGCCAATGCTGGAGACCATTCTGGACAAATGGCTGTCCTGTCTCTTCTTAAAAAACCCCAGAGACCAAAGGCAAAGCCACAGATTCCAAAGGCAAAGCCGTTTCCACTGATTAACCATCATGGAAAGCTGGAAGTTGAACTATGTCACAGAAACCTAGCCGGGTCCTGTTTCAGGGCACCTCCCAAAGCCAGAGGTCTCTTCGCCAAGGGTGGGAAATGATGGGAAGGCCCTGCAGCCTCGCAATTGGCCAGGGATTTTGCTCGGAGCCAGCCCACCTGTCCGATTCGAGCAGGCCTGGGCTTCATTACTAGCTGGAAACGGAACGATTTCGTGGAATGTTCCCTAGTGTGGGCTTTCAGATCAGCTGCATCTCCTCTCCTGGAGCACTTTGGCTTCAAGCAACACAGAAAAGAAAGTGGAAAGTTGATCGTTCCCTGGGCTGCCCAAAGAGATCCTTTAGGGATTCAGGGACTTCGACGGATTTCTTTTTTTTTCCCAATTTCCTTCATCCGATGGTGCCAGAGGATACTTAGAGCCAAAAGCAACTGGCAAAGTTCTGAAAATCTTTTGGCTTCTGCTGACATTTCTGTTTATTTAGGACCAGAACTGTTTACATGTGAGCATCCAACATCCAAGGATAAATGCTCTCTAACCTGCTGCAGGAAATTAAGAATATATGTTCTGAAATAGAACCCCTGGAGCCATTTCATCCTAAGGTCTTCTTCCACATGAATCTGGACTGGAGATTGAAGATCCACAACCTGCCTCACCCTCAAAGCCTTGGAAGGATCAAGGTTGGACCCCATCCTCTCAGGATGGGGGATGGATCACATCCACAAACGGATGTCATGTGCCAGGATCTGAATTCCATTGATGGACGTGCTGTCTTCATGTACTTAGCCTCTTCTGGAACCTGGGAACCTATTTAATTACTCCAGAATTATCCGTTGTTGGATATTTGGCAGACTTGAGCTCCAGCACCTCTTAAGTTCCTAACAACCCACAACTTCCTCTTATGCCAGTGCCTCAAAAGCTTGGCAGCTTGAAGATACGTGGACTTCAACTCCCATATTTTCCCAGTGCGCCAAAGTTGAGAAATGCGGCCCTGTGGCATTCATCAGGTTCCCTGCCCCCCTCAACACATTTTAAGGAGAAATGTTGATGTTAAAAAGAAGTTGGAGCACTGCATAGTGCATGTTTCCAGTACCTTCCTTATTTTCCAGAATATTTCAGGGTCCCAAATGGACCCACAAATGTTATCAGAACATTTAAAAAAGGAGCCTTTCCTTGGGGGGGGGGATTTAGAAAAATAGAAGCTGTAGGGAGAGGTCTGCGAAGAAGCTTAAGTCGGATGGTCTGTTGGTGTTGTTCTGCAACTCCATTTTGTGAAGGTGCCCATGATATATCGCTAGAATTCCATAGGTGTGCATTAGTCCAAAAGGGAAGGAGACCCATCAGAAGTTAGCATCAGCAGTTCTTCTCTTCCTCCTCTCCCGAGAAGAGGTGAACTCAAATTTCAGTCCCCATAATAGATTAACTATGGTTTAAAGGAATCTCAAACTTCTGTGAGTTCAGACAACCCAACATGTAAAAAACAAGGGAGTCGGTGTACTTTCAAATTCTTTGTCCCTCTGAAAGTTCAAGAAACTTCCTTTTCAAACTTCTTTTGATGCCTCTGAAGCAGCCCAGTGGGACGACAGAGGTAAGCCTTAAGATAAAGAGTGCTTCAAGCACCCCAATAAACGATGGTTTGTCTGCCCCTGGTCCAAAAGTGAAACACTGGTCACACTTACTTTGCTTCGTCTCCTGTCATCCTCTTGCTTCTCTCCTCCGACTGCCTGGTGGGGGAAGGGGGGCCCAGGGAATGGAACAGGAGCCTCCTTAGTACTCCACCCATTTCTCTGTGTGCCCAGAGACCCCCCAGGCAATCTTTCTTGGCGTAATGATCTCCACAGCTGTTCCAGCTGCTGGTGGAAACTCTGATTCCAGGTTGGAGGGGGAAAGTGTCAAAGCTTTTACAGGGGGACCTGGAAACTGGCAGTTGTGTTGAGCATTGCTTTGGCAACGCCCGGAGAGAAACACCATGAAAGCTCATCCCAAGGGCACCACCTCTTTGATTTATTACAAGGGGGAAAGAGGTGGGCAGAGGACCACCGCTGTCTGCCTTCCACGGAGATGTCCAGATGTGCTTAGGTTCCCTGTTGCAATTCCCCAGCTGTGGGCCATGCTGGATGGGGGATAATGGGACTTTTGCTTTTGTAGGGACTGAAGGTCAAGTCAAGGAGATTGGACTCTTCCCCTCATCAGAGTTTAATAAAGTCATGGTGACAACACTGGAGACATGGACCTCTAATTCAACCTTGGCAGCTTTGGCTGCAGAATTCTGGGAGTTTTAAGTCCACACACTGTTAAAGTTATCAAGGTTGAGAAATAGCAATCGCACTTACCACTTCACAGAGGTTGACAGCCCTGTCTATGGGGTTTACAGAGGCAGCATATTGCCCACAGTAATCTGGGTCCTCATTTTACCAACCTGGGAAGGATGGAAGGCTGAGTCAACTTTGAGCCAGAAAGAATCAAACTGCCGAACGGCCGGCAATTGGCAGTCAGCATAATTAGCCTGCAGTACAGCATTCTAACCACTGTGCCACCACAGCTCTTATACTGTTAGAAATACTGTTGAACTACAGTAAGATTTGCTGGGCACACAAATTGGCTAAAATGTATTGGGAAGCAGCGGCAGTGTCACGCTTCAGCCTATTTCCAGCTGCTTGGCACTGATGAAATTTAACAACTGAGTTGCTGACCGTTGTTTCCTGAGGCCCAGAAATCACTCCTTCTAGTATTCTGCAGGGTTAGTTAGGCAAACTACCATTAATCTGATGGCAAAACAAGGCTACCCCTGCCCACCCCCAAGTAAGTGGTCTGAGGTATTCCCTAGTTCTGCACCTATGCAACATAAAAGACAAAAAATCCATTTAACTCTGCACTGAATGATGGACAGGGACCCATCTCTGTGTCTTGGAAAGAGACAGAGAGAAAGAGAGAGGAATGGATGGATGGATGGATGGATGGATGGAGAGAGAGCCCTGCCACGCTGCTGAATTCATGGCTGTTGTATTAGGTTACCACACAGCAAATTTCGAAGGCTCGGGAAGCCAACATGGTTCCCGAAGGAAGCCAATGAACGGCAATTTTTAATAAAAGCAGAGCAAATATGTCAGAGAATCAACGTAGCGATCGTATTTAATTAATGGGAGTGCCAACGCATTTACTCAAATGAAAATTTGCTCTGGCTTCGAGTCCTGGCATCCTCTGCTTCTTTCTTTCTGGCTTTTCTCCTTTTTGGAGTGGGGCCTCCGGCTGCCAAAGCCAAAACCCTGCGGTGAAAATAAAAACTGGACAGCTCACGCCTGGAGTTGTGGGTCAAAAATCGAGGAGGAAGCAGGAGACACTCGACATTCAACCTGATGCGTCAATTGTTCATTAGACCAGGGGTCTCCAACCTTGGCGACTTTACGACTTGTGGACTTCAACTCCCAGAATTCCTCAGCCAGCGCATTCAACGTAACAAACAACAACAGTACTTTGTAGTGAAAAGGATGGAATTATGAACAATTTGTAACTGTCAGGAAATTTCCTCCTTAGTTCTAGGTTGCTTCTCTCTTTGATTAGTTTCCATCCATTGCTTCTTGTCCTACCTACAGGTACATTGGAGAATAGCTTGACACCCTCTTCTTTGGGGCAGCCCCTGAGATATTGGAAGATACTCCTATTATGTCCATTTTTCATTAAACTAGACATACCCAGTTCCTGCAACTGTATGTTTTAGTCTCCAGTCCCCTAATCATCTTGGTTGGTCTTCTCTGCACTCTTTCTAGACCAGGGGTGGGCAAACTTTTTGACTCGGGGGCCACAATGGTTTCTAAAATTTGACAGAGGGGCTGGGCCAGAATAGGAGAATGGTGTGTTTGTGTGAACTAATAT
>JAEANM010005352.1:0-19713 GCA_017656035.1 Myanophis thanlyinensis
TATTTGTTACATGCACAATCATACATGGTACAATATGCAGTGAAATGCTTACGCATTTAATAAATAAATAAATAAAATAAATAAACTTAATAAAGGTAACATCAAGAGGCTAGCATGCAATTCCAAAGTCTCCAGATAAGTCGTTCATATTACCATTGCTACAATATTTTACAAAGAAGGGAGACTACAGGTGATATTTGGAAATGGGAATTAACAAAAATAAAAATTGAAGGAAGATATGAACTTTTAAAGATCTAGAATTTGTTTCTGCAACTGTGCATGTCCTGTCTATGCAGGTGTGATTTATACATTCATATAAAGTGACTCCATCAATTTAAACTCTTATGCTTTCTGCTGCCAATATTATGCTACAAATATGTGCTAGAAAAATATCTGTGAGCATAGAAATACTAACAGTTTGGGGGCTTAATTTAGGTACAAAGTTGAATGATTGCAGGTGGCAATGGCTGGAAGTATAATTACAGTAATTGCACATATTCTTCAAATTTTAGTCCCACCGTCTTGGAAAATATACATTCTCCATTCATTTTATTGTAGGCTTGCAGTAGCAATTCTGTAGTCAGGTATTAGAAAGCTTTTTAGGCTCTCAACAAATGTATGTAGTTAGAAGAAAGCATTTTCAGCTGTAACAAGCAAGGCTAGTTTAATGAGTTTTGTACATTTTTAAAAAGAATACTTAGATATCAGAGGGTGGTTTTTGTTCCTTGCAGTTATTTTGTCTTCAAATTAGATGTGATGTGGAAATACAAAATTAGGATCTCTTCAAACAAAGCATTAACAGTTACCTGCAACTACGTAGAAAATGAGCTCAAATTTAAAATGAAAGCTAGCAATCCATCTGATTATTTCAGAGAGTGAACTTAACTTGGAGGGCCCTATTCTAGGTGTGATGATCAAAATAACTATTCCCCAACCCCAAGTTTATCCTCATCATGAATCTGTCTGAAAACTCAGGACTTTTAGATACATATCTTCTGTAGACCATTATGTGCATAAAATATTAGTTACACATAATGGTCTACAGAAGATATGTAGGCAAGTGAAAGAAGAACCACAGAAGGGACAGGACAAGCATGTTTTCAGTTCTAGGAATTGGCATATTCTTTGATGCAGACAGCCTGGGGTTCCTAGCAACTATTATATTCTGGGCTGTAATGTTGATGCTTGTTTATTGATAAAACACTAATGTCCTTTGGATAATTATATTTTGCAGTTCAAGTCACAGCTGATTGCTAGTTAGAAAGTCACTTCACCAAAATACACATAGCACAAACCAAGAAAATAATTAGGTCTTATGAGATAATAATTAGGTATGAGCCTGAAACGATAAAGATGTTTGATCTAAAACAGAAAATTAATGTTAAAAAAAAGTTATGCAAGTGCATACAGCAAAATCTAGTTTCATTGAGCTAAAGATAGCTCTCCAAGTGTTTGGCTTATCATTAAAGAACTATATATCCTGCCCCCATTTTTTGGTTAAACTACTCTACATTTGCAGATTCGTATTTGGCACGTGCAGAGGAATTTCTAGGAAAATATACTATGGAGTTGCACTTGTTCTGAATGGTGTGGTTTACATTAGGACCTACTTCTTTCCTCTCCTGGAAATGTAAGTAAGATCCATAATGTATACTTGGTATATAAATATATAGCCAGCTGACTCTCGTAATTGCTTGTTGTTAACCAAACCCTTTAAAGCTTAATATCATAGAAATAGAGGCAGTAAGTGAGAATGGAAAGCTTCAGAGCAATCTTAGATCATGTTATCTCTAGCCAGGGTTATTTTTTGTTTACTGGCGGCTGCTGCTCAGTATCATTGCTATACTCTCTCCATTACCTGTGGATAGATCCTTTGAAGAGAAGATACCATGGAACAAACCAAGAATATTTAATATGTAAGGCCAGAGTTCTCTCCTTTGAGAGGTTGGAGAACTCCAAACTTCCATTTTCTTTCCTACGATCTTGGGAATCATTTGAAGATGTTCTATGATGGTCTTTACTGGTATTGCCTCAGAAAGGAAGAACCTATAGTGCTGGCAAAAGTCACTCCATGTTCTGTAACAGCAGCAGCAACAACAAATCCCCTCTTTATGAAGGGGAGAGAGAGGAAAGAAAAACAATCTGTGGGCATGATGCATTGCACACAGCCTATACCAGTGGTGGCGAACCTATGGCACGTGTGTCAGAAGTGGCTCTCAGAGCCCTCTCTGTGGGCATTCATGCCATTGTCTCAGGCCAGCTCTACTGTGTTTTTCTGTGGCATTTCTTGCTATCATTTGTAGGAAAACAGAGGTTTCCCTGCAAACAATGAAACAGAAGCTTACAAAAGAAAAAGATTGAGTCTCTTACAGAGCTGCTGGTGTTCTGATGCCCCACCTTCTACTACCCAGCTGGTGTTCGGATTTCCAGCGTATGCCAGCCAGCTGGTGTTTGGGTTTCCGGTGTACGCTGGCCAGCTGGTGTTCAGGTTTCCAGTGCTGCATGGATCACACCTTGCAGTTTGGGTGCTCAGTCTCTAAAAGGTTCACCATCACTGCTCTAGGGTGTCCAATTTTTCCTTAACCTAAGGGTGATCCAACCGTGGCAACTTTAAGACTTGTGGACTTCAACTTCCAGACTTCCCCGGCCAGCATGTCACAAGATCAGGAGGGGAGGGCATTAAAACAATTTTCCAATATCTGAGGAGTTGCCACAAAGAAGAGGGGATCAGCCTATTTCCAAAGCATCTGAAGACAGGGCAAGAAGCAATGGATGGAAACTAATCAAGGAGAGATCCAACGTAGAATTAAGGATGACTTTCCTGACAGAAAAATTAATCAGTGGAATGACTTGCCTCCAGAAGTTGTAGGTGCTTCAACACTGGAGACTTTTAAGAAGAGCTTGGGTAACCATTTGTTTAATATGTTATAGGCCAGTGGTGGCGAACCTTTTACTTACCGAGTGCCAAAAAGGACATGCTTTGCTCATGCCATCCACATTTGCGTGTGGCTCCTCCTTGTGTGCTGCATGTGCAATTGTGTCATCTATGCATGCATTCAGCTTTTGCATGTACAATGCATGTGAGATGCACACAGGCACTCACGCACACATGAGCAATCGCGTGTGCATGCACAGGAGAGCTCTGAAGACCAGTTGGATTTCCTGCTGCAATTGCACACATGCACAGCAGAGCCCCGAAAACCAGCTGGGTCTCTGCAATCATGCATGCATGCATGCACAATCGCATGTGCATGCTCAGCTGGAGGTAAGTTGGCCGATAACTTGTGTGCCCAGCAAGATGGCTCTGCATGCCACCTGTGGCACCTGTGGTTCGCCATCACAGCCCTAGAGGCACCTTTAGAGGCAAAGTTCCCTTTTTCTAATAGGAAATAAGTTGACAGTAACTCAAACCAACAAGGGTCACTGTGGTTTCAACTGCACAGTAAGTGAGCCAGGAATAAATCATCTCAATTCTTCCACACATCACCAGAACACAGAGCTTTCGAGTTGTGTTCAGAATGACTGAAGAACCTCTGCTTAGCAGAAAACTTTCTCCAGATAGCTTTAGCTTTTAAGATGTTGGTTTAACCGCTAGCCTCCCTTGCCCTGTAGAGATCCCCTTCACTCTAATGATGAGAGAAAGGCCAATGTTTCCAGTAAAATGGCCCAGTTACATCTGGGCAATTCTCCTGAGGAGGACCTTCAGCCTGGCTGATCTTTGTCCTTTGCCCTGTGCAGCTGATCCCCTAAATAAGCTGCTTGGACTCCAAATGGCATCGTTTGCTCAATAAATCTCAAAGGTGCTTGTATCTGAAAAATGGGTTCCTCCTTATTTCTCCAAATGTGCCCTTCTTATCTCAGGCATCCAAAATTATTATTCCATCAAAACATAACAATTGTTATGAATTGTATCATAATACTATGAACTGCTTAAGAGCTTCCACTTTAAAACTGTAATGGGCCATGCAGACAGAAAGTGGGGGGGGGGGGGGAGCTAAAAGCATAAATTGAAGATAATCAATGTGAATAGACCTTACCCATTGTGCAGCTTGAATAGGATAAGCACACATTATCTGGCATAATTGGTTCATGTGATTTTCTAATTGAAGAGAAGAAGTAATTAGAGCCTAATTGAAGCAAAGTAACATAATGTCTGTCAGCATTTCTCCTGCTACCACATATTATATTATTACCTGTCATCTTTTATATTGGGTGGACTAACATGCACATGCACATGCATACACACACACACACACCTCAATTCCATAATGGCCACAATGAAGATGATTTTAGCTTTGGATTCTAATAGCTAGTGGAAAGCGAACAATAAAAGAGATGAAATGAAGCCAAACAAGATTAAAATTCTGTACATGAAGCTGGTGACCTCACCAGTGGTTTCCAGTGCCAAATGGTCCAGCTATCCAATTAAGAAAAAGAGCCCATTTTGTAGCACTCCAAAAGTACATTATAAATTTGGGAGCCCGATGGTGCCAAAAGCAACATGGCCTTCCTGAGGCCTTTTCCCTAATGAAGGATATATACAGGGAAAATTGTAAGAAAAATATCCTGTAGTTTTTTGTTAGCAATATGTGAAAACATCCATTTTGGAGTATATTTAAGGCAGGGATGACTAAGGCTGGAATCATTACAATCAGCCTCCAAAATGAGAGATTGCTTGTAGAACATACCAGAAAAATTATGGAACAGAGGACCTTTGGACACATGTCTACAAATTCTCCCCTTTTCAACCATACTGAGAATTTTGTGGAGAATTTCATACCCTTTTTTGTGGATTCTTAGTGCCCTCTCATCTTGACTGTTTCTTTGCAGATGTTTCATAATAATATAAACACATAGAATTACATTTTAAGAAATCTTCCCAAAATTGACAGTAGTCTAAGAGCGTATGGAAAGTACAAAGTTAAAAGAGTAAACATTGCTAACTAGCCAGCAGGATCAAAGACTTTCATCCATATGAGACAAGCAGTGTTGGATTGTTGTGATGCCAGTTCTACCCAGGGTACTTTGGTTTGATTAGCTGATCCCTTTCTCCATTCTCATGGAGATGTCTGTAACTATCCTTTAAAGATCTTAAACATTAAAAAAATGTTGCTCAAATCAATGTTTCCCAAACTGGACAACATCCACAAATATGGACTTCAATTCCCAGCAATAACCAGGGTGGCTGAAGAATTTGGGAACTTGAACACCACATGCATGGATGTTACTCAAATTAGAAAATGCTATCCTAGATGTCAGGACAGATATTCCTGTCATCTGAAATAGTATAAAGAAATTATTTTTAATAATTTCCAAAGTTATATCACTTTGGAAATGACTTCTCCTTAGATCATGATATGTGACTGATTTACCTTGTGTAGTAGTCACAGTTTGAGAAGAATAAGTACGTAGAAGAGAAGATTATCCTATAAATTTCAAATGTATAACCATACTATTGTCCTTGATTGTCTTGGTTGCGTTAGAATAGTTCCTAGAAAGTTCCATGTTCCTTTCCCCTACTTTTTAACAACAACAACAACAACAAAAAGGAATCACCTATCTAATGTGAATGATCAAATAAGCAAAATAAATAGCATCTTCATTGAAATTGTTACTGTAATAAATGGGAAAAAAGAAACAGCATATAAGATTTCTTCCATTTTTCCCCATGGAAGCTTAAGGTATCAATAAAAATATGATTAATTTACTACTGATAACTTTTTTTTTAGTGTTACTTGCTTCATTCAAATGAACCAGCATAGCAATCAATAGAAAGTATTTGAGAAAGTGGTCTATTGATGGGAGTGTGGGGCAAACACAAAAATCTAGAAGAAAAGTTGATTCCAAATTGTACACTGTTGGTCCAATTGTACAGTGCTCTAATTTTTCTTGCAGGGGGTGTCTTGGATTTCCTCCCCTAGAGAGTGGCTGTCATAATCTATTAATATAATACACAATACTTTTTAAATACATACTAGCTACTTCCCATCTGTTGCCTCACAACTTGAGGTCCAGAAGCAGCTGAAATCATGTGTCTGGGAAATTGTTCAAACTTTAAGTTGTGTCCTTTTGCCTCATGAGGCAAGTTCTCCTTAATACCAGAAAGAAAGAAAAGCCAGTGTGATAATAATGTGATTTGTTTTGCTTAGCTGAAAATCATCCCCCGCCAATTGTTTTCAATAGGAACCCCGGTTTTCTCTTTTTTCTCCTTTCTTATTCAGCTGTAAGAGCTAAGAGTTAGGGCCCTCTTTCAACCTACAGTGCATACTAAAGACAGCAAGCATGGAAATAATTTTTAATATAATTTTAGGTCTTTTCACAATCAGAGATAATTGTGAGGAAATATCTGTGTTTAGTAATATAGAATGTAGAACTAGTTACGAGCAGATGTTGTCTATTCTACCACGCAATTCCATGGTACAAATTTTTTACTTTCTGTAGTTCCTGTTTTTAAAGCTCTTACAATAGAATAAGCTCTTTCAGTGTTGCTTTTCCACAAAAATTAAATCCCCTCCTCCCAGCAGACACAAATCCTGCTACATCCAATGACACGGGCTTGTCATTGTGTGATCACGGACATTGTGCCATTATTAATTGAACAGATTGAATTCAACTTAATAGTTTGCCCCCTCTTGGCTTTAGACAAAAGCTTCATTCTTTCCTTCTGCTCAATTGCTCCTATAAATGGTTCATTCTTTTAGTGGATGTAGCAGCTGTTCCATTTTTTAAAACCCTCCCTTTTGGTATCACAAGCTGAAATTTATTTCCTGGGTGTTAACCAGTTCTAAATGCCTCTCTCTCTCTTTTTTTTCCAATATATTTTTTTCAACCTGATCATGGGACAAAGGAAAGAGAAGGTGGAGAACTCTGGGTGATGCAGTGATTTCTATTTATTTATTTATTTATTCTTTTTATGATTTATTTTTCTTTGGCTGAGATACTTAACTTAATGTCAGGTATAAACTATATAGTAAAACATTTCAAGTAAAAACAAATGATTCTGTGGTTCCAGAGTTGGGCAAAATTTCAGTGAACTGTTTCTTAATCAAATCTGCTGATTCACAGCACAGAGTTTTGAACAGAAAAATTGGACGTGCATCTAATGCATAACTTTCTCAATAGTTTTACAAATTGTGAGAGGGCAGGTGAGTGCAGGTATTCCAGGATGAGGAAGATTCATACAAGTGAGTGGGAGGGAAAAAAGCTACTTGGGACCTTGGGTGTGGGTTAAGTAAGTATCTTGCATTGTTGTTGTTATTATTCCCTGAAACATCCCTGAATAATGTACACACTATGTATAGTTTTAAAGAATATTAAATGTTTCATGCTAAATTGCGAGGGGCCAGAATTCGAGGGAGTTATTAGATCTTACTTTTCTTTTTAAAGTCTGCTGGGAGCAGGAATACAGTTTGGGGGTGCTTTTAAATCCAGATTTCTGGTTTTCCAGACTGAGGCAACAGCTAGGAATCCCTTTAATCAGCTTTGGTTAGTATAATGAGAGTAAATCTCTGGTCCCAGTGACCGACCCAAATTCAATTTTGCAGTGTAATAAGAGAGTTCCCTATATATTGTATCTGAACACACCTGTAATGGATCATAAGCTTCCTAACAGATAGGAAGCAGCAGGTGAAGCTAAACAGAATCACAATACAATTAGCATAGGAGGCTATGTGCTCTCTCCACTTTATTTATTTATTATTTATTTATTAATTTAATTTATATACTGCCCCCTCTCCCAAAGGGACTCAGGGCGGTGTACAGCCATTAAAAACATACAAGGTAATTAAAATCCAATTAAAACACTTCTCTTCTCTCTATATACCAATGACTGCACCTCAAAAGATCCATCTGTTAAAGTACTGAAGTTTGCAGATGATACAACAGTGATTGGTCTCATTTGAGACAATGATGAATCCACAAACAGACAGCAGGTTGAACAACTAGCCTCGTGGTACAACTGGAACAATCTGGAACTGAACATACTCAAAACTGTAGAAATGATGGTAGACTTTAGGAGCAACTCTCCCATACTACCACCTCTTACAATACTAGACAGCACAGTATCAACACTAGAGACTTCAAATTTCTAGGTTCTATCATATCTCAAGACCTAAAATGGATACCTAACATCAAAAACGTCATCAAAAAAGCACAACAAACAATCAATTATATTATTATTATTTACATTTATAACTGCCCAAATATGAGTTGCAAATAGGTGGTAGGTATAGTGAAGCCCTTGAATGATCCGATGGATCCCCTTTTCCTTCAACTCCTAAATACCTCACCATCTTAATGATTGCTGAATTAAACTCTTGGATTGAATCGAGGCCAAATTCCCAACACTGGGCACCAGATAGGTAACTCTTGCAGACGTGCTCTCTGTACAAACGTACATTGTTCAGAAGTATAAAGGAGAAAAGCAGAGTATACTGTAGGGTGACCATATTTGATAGCCCAAAAAGAGGATGGGGGGGCGGCGGCATTGGCGTCAGGGGGGGCGGCGTTGGCATCGGCATCTGGGGGGGTGTCGTTGGCATCGTTGGGGGGGCGTCGGCATCGGTGTGTGTGGGGGCGTCGGTGGCATCAGGGGGGGCTGGCTTCCCTTCGCTGGAAATCGACCGCAAATCCAGACTCGGCTGAGAAGCAAGAAGCTTGTTCCGACGATGCAGGGAAGGCGAGACTTCTTGCTGGATCTGATTTGCCCGGACATGACATCACCACTTTTACGTCCAGTCTGGGGCGTCCGGGTAAATTTATAAAATTTATAAAACCTGCCCGGATGCCCCGGACTGGACGTAAAAAGAGGACATGTCCGGGCAAAAGAGGACGGTTGGTCACCCTAACTGACAACTGATTGCTCTACAGGACCAATATGTCTCAGTAAGTTTCTTCCTGCCTGTCAATAAAGCCCAAAGTTGAGCTTGGTATTATATTTACTGATTGTGTTTGTATTTATTTTGAAAAGAGACCTTTCAAAAGGCAGTTTTAAAAAATATTTTTTTATTTTTTTTTTAAATAGCCTTTATTAAACAAACATAGTTTAAAAACATTCCATACACACATACATTAAAAAAGAACAAACAAAATTTTGAAAACAAAAACATTTGGTGTAATTTACAGTCCTTTTTTTTCAAACGTTACAGTGCAGTACTTACATATTAGTTCTTGTTCAAGTATGAATACCTGTTATAAAGCTCCTAGTTATTCCTAATTTATGATTCTTAAATTATCTACTCTTTAGTTATTTAATTACTTAGTTTGATTACTAATCCAATGATACCAACACTCCCAGATTTTGTAATATTCAGAGTTTTCCTTCTCATTTAACTCCAGAGTAAGTAATTTTATTTAGCTTACTAAATTCTGTAGTAGAATTTCTGGGATGCTTTACATTGACCTCCACTGGGCAAGTTAAAATATGTGTACTCCATCTGATTCCCCTGGGATTCGGCAGGAATTGCAGCTAGATAGTTACAAAATTGAACCTTGGCAAAGGATCTTTTCAAGCAGTTACAGAAAACTATAGGAAGAAAGGAGGGGGAAAGAAAAGAGAGTAGTGTTGCCAGGTGCTTTCAAACTATTTCACAGATGGGGCCATCATGGAAGTCACTCCTCTGTTACTGAGAAGTAAATCTCTGGCTTTTGATCCTAGAAGTAGCTATGAAACCACTATTTGGTAGCTCTCTGCTTTCAAGAGGAAAGGTTATTATAACCCACATTTCCCTAATGCAAATATATAATGAGAATATCGATACTGCTTAATGTTAGAAAAGATTAAGATTTTAGCATAGGGGATAACAACATGGCATCCACTAGCATGTCTGTCCCTTCCAAAATCAGCACTCCTAACTCCTCATTATTTGTTTTATTAAAAAAACTTATGTAAGTGACAAAAGATATCTTGGGGAGGGGTGTAATAGTTTTTCCAACAGAAGCTTTTGTTGGTAATTGTAATAGCCTATTAGGTTTCCCACATGTGATGACCTGGGGCACGTCACAGAAGCCACACAGGCAGGTGACAGTTCAAACTGCCTCTTTATTGCTCCAAATTTCCCCAAACACTCCCATGTTTCTGGCAAGCCCCAAAGCAAAGTGATAACACACGCGCACACATACATACACACAAACTCCTCAAGCAGTCTCTGGCTGCAAATAGTCCAGACCGACACTGTGAGCACCATGGCTGCAAAGTAAGAAACCCAGCAGGGCAAGTTGAGGAGTTCAGGAAACAAAGGAGCAAGGCAAGTATCCAGAGATTCAGAAAGAATGCAATGAATTCAGGAAGGTTCAAATGCCAGCACTCAACATTCCAAGAATTCAGTGTTTGTTCATGACAAATGCTCTTCCCCCCAGCATCTCCTTAAGTCTCAGTCCCCAGGTGTGCCTTGTCAAGAGGGGTGGGGTGCTCTCCTCACAAGTAGCTGAGCCAGTCTGTGCTGTTCTCACCTTCTTTCCATTCTCTGTGCTTGAGGATCAGAGGGGGCAGTCCCAGCTCATCACCTGAGCTCTGCTTCCCATATTTACTACTTAGTCTCTCTGGGTCATCCTGCCCCTGTTGCTCCCTGCCTACAAGCCATCCAAATCCTGAAAGGCCCTGGCCTGGCTGTGCCTGCTCCTCCCCATTTTCCTCCAAAGCCAATGAAGCCTCCCCCTCAATCTCTGTTGGCTCCAGTTCCAGCTCATTTTCCCTCCACAGATTCAGGCTCTGACGGGAGCATGAAATCACAATATCTTCTAACTATTGAAAGAGATGTAGTGATGTCATAGACTTCACTTTCTGTTTTCATTAACTGTAGTAAACAAACTTCAAATCATCATAATGTTAACAATTCATAGTTTCTACTGAACCCAGCTATCATTTGTATTCTATAGTATTATTCATGTTTCAGTAGAATAAAACAATTGGAAAAGACAATGTAGTAAAAGATTAGATGTCTGGCATAGGGATCACATGAAAAATAAAATTACCATGCTCCTTCTTGTACTGAGTTTTGGAAGGCACAATTCATTGTAATATGCAGCAACTGTAACTTCAAAACATATGCATCATGTTTTTTTGGGGTGAGTCTTTTGTAACTTCAAATGGCTGTTAAGTAACCAGTCATATCACAAGGACTTCCACTATGCATATAATGATAATTCAGGGCCAGTATAATCACATTCTAACCATAAGGATATATCATAGTTTCTGCTTTGAAGTATAGAATGCAGTTGCAGGTATCCAAGATACATGAACCGATGAAAATTATAACCATTTGTATATATTGTGAAGGTAGCTGAGGGGTGAATATGGTTATTTGTATTGCTTTCAAGAATAAGGATGTATGCTTCCATACTCATAGAAATCGCCACATGGCTACAGCCCCGTTCAATTCACAAAAGCAAAAGTCTGATCAACTTCAACTCATTCCTCAATAAATCACATGCTCATACCATTTCACATCCATTGACAAAGCAATAATGGAATTTCCCTGATGCCACTGCTGTCATTAACGTCCCACATCAATTGATTGGATACCACATCAAGCTGACCATTAGCATTTGCCCTTGTTAAATGTGTTGAGTTGATCTTCAAACTATATAGATATTCAATAAGTTTGCATGGCAAAGAGAGTGAAGAACTTGATGGGGAGGGAGAGAGAAAGGTTAGAGCACTGCTGAGCATAAGCAAACACAGCCTGACTATAAGCTGTAATTGTATGAGACCCATGAAAGTAAAATAGTATTGGAAATTGACTGAAATTCAGTGAAGATGAAAATGTATTCAATCCCATTAGCCAAGACTTCTTGGTTATGGATATGCAAAAGATCTGAAAGAGGCAAGTCATGAAATATATTGGCACAAAGAAAGCATCTTCCTTAAAATATGAATGCAGACCAAATTTGGTTGCTTTGAAGGCTTTTTGCTTATAGCATTTGCTTATAGTGTGCATGCATAGTACAGTTCTAGTGGGATGCCAATAAAACTAAGCTGCTTTGCTCATTTCATTTCGTTTCATTCCTTTCATTTCTCAGTCTGACAGTTACTTTTATTGGCAGCCATAAGACAACTTCTAAGTTAAATCATAAACTTCGAAATAATACCTACAAAAATGCTTTCCAGAAGAACTATACTGTACTCTCCCTGTCAAGCTGGATTATTTGATAAAATTCCTTTGGCGGGGATCCCCATATTGGTATATAGGAAAAACATCTATTGGTAAATAATCTTTCCTAAAATGGAAGGTTGAAATGAAGCTTAGCATCAGATGAACCATCTAGCTATATACAGGAAGATTGACTTATACAGGTCTTTCCTTCATGTCAGGTAAGATACATACTGGATTGCTTCTGAGCACTGCATAATCTTTTACCAAAGTTTCCATGGCCCCCTCTTTTGTCATATTGTATAATTGTTTTTGCCTTGGGGAGCCAATCACTAATAATCGTATCTCCTTCCAGCCCGTGTGTAACTGTCCAATTACCTTCTGAATGAAACTATGGGGGAGTTTGAAAATGCCACAAAGAATGCTACATCATGCATTCATTTAGTATTCTTTGTTTGAGTGAACTTTTCAAGCGTCTTTAAATACAAGCCTCCTGTAGAAGA
This sequence comes from Myanophis thanlyinensis, assembly GCA_017656035.1. Classification (NCBI taxonomy): domain Eukaryota; kingdom Metazoa; phylum Chordata; class Lepidosauria; order Squamata; family Homalopsidae; genus Myanophis; species Myanophis thanlyinensis. The sequence goes on from JAEANM010005352.1 coordinate 12,593, forward strand.
AACTGATATGGCCCAGTCTAAATATTCACTATTCTTTTCTCAGTTAAAATCATATATACTGAAAGTCAGTCAACTGAAAATGGAAAAATATATGAATGAATCAATCTTAATGCAATTTCAATTTCTGAACTAATCTAAAATGTAATATTAGATGAAGATATCTAAATTCATTCTGAATCAAATCCAAATCTGCTTCAGTTTACCTTGGAGATATGTTTAGAATAGTTGAGTATATCTTTGAATCCAACAGTTGTATCACCCTATAGCAGTGGTGGTGAACCTATAGCACAGGTTTCAGAGGTGACATGCAGAGTCCTCTTTGTAAGTACGTGCACCTTTGCCCCAGCTCATCTCCACCGCTTCTCTCTGTGGTGTTTCTTGCTGTCGTCTGAAAGGAAATAGAAATTTCCCTGAAAATGACGAATCAGAAGCTCATGGAAGGGAAAGATTAAGATTAAGATTTATTTGATTTATATACCGCCCCCTTTCCCTAGGGACTCGGGGCGGTGAACAGCAAGATAAAAACACAAATACATAAATAACAATTTAAAACCCGTTTAAAATAATTAGATAAAGGCTGTCTATTAAAAATCATTATGAAATTTAAATTTCGATAAAAAACAGTTAAAAATTAAAATATTAACTATTTAAAATAATTTAGTTAATTCAATTAAAATTAGATTAAGTTTAAATTTATAACCCCAGATCTCATCTGTTGCAGAGCTGCTGGTGTTGGGATGTCCTGACTTCCGCTGGCCAGCTGGTCTTTGGGTCCCCAATGTGTGCACACATGTTCTTTGCACATTTGAGCATACACGTTTTGGGCAGCTCCAGGTCTCCGGCACTTGTGAATGCCTTGCAGTTTGGGCACTCAGTGTCTAAAAGGTTAGCCATCACTGCCCTATAGGCTTACTGATACGATTAGTAAGAGATCTTAATGTTGATCTTAAATAGAGCATGGTGAGAGGAAGGGCTACTTGCTACTTACATATATTTGATTGCAAAAAGATGAAAATAAGAATGCATTTTTCTTCTAATTATTTTTTCATGAAATGGAAAAGTCCAAAATAGCAGTCCTTTAAGAGACCACAAGAAAAGTCATTTTGTGCACGTGAAAACCCTCAAATAAAATCAGATAAAGCAAGCCTTTGCAGTTGAGTTTATTAACGGTAAGCAATGCTACCTTTCATTGAATGAATTCTTCATGAATAACATTATGAGCTTGTTAAAAAAAATCAAATCATTCTTTCATTTGGCAGATTTTTTTTTCTAATTTTCTTGTTTCTTGTAAGAATGACTGAGCATTACTGTGGAGAAATAATCTTAGAAGTCAAAAAGTTGCTTTTTGCTTGTGTTTTAAAGCTTGATTCCTTTGTGATTTGATAGAAAATTAAATTGCTTGATATATTTTGTTCTGAAGAGATTAAACAGAGTTGTGAACTAAGTACTTACTTGTAGCATGGAATATGTCAGCTGTGGGTGGAAAAATCTGGGAATGCCATTCAGGAAGTGATCATATTGCAAATAGTATGAACATGATGTTAGAGATCTTAAATTAATTGATGCCGTTTACATCTAATCATGTTGTGGAAGACTGAAAGGTGTGGGGGAGAGCCAGTCAGCAAACTAATAACAATAGACAAAACAAGGAAACAAAGACTTTTAACTAAAATATAGGCCTAGCTATGTTTGAATCCTTAAAATAAATGAGACTTAAATTGGACTTTAGCCACAAAGTGGCCAAATTCATTTCAGAATTTGGGAATGCGTTACTTTAATGCAGGGATGTCAAATTCAAAGTCCAGGAGCCAGAGCTGGCCCCCAAGGTACTTATACCTGGCTTGTGGGGCCTCCCTGAAAACAGTGAAGGCCCGGCCTGAAGTGCTTCTGCCAGTGAAAATGGGCTCCCGAGCTCCGTTTTTGGCTGCCACAGCCTCCTGCAACCCTCTGCCACTGAAAACGGAGCTCAGGAGGACTGCATGAGGTCCTCCTGAGCTCCGTTTTTGACTGGCAGAGGGTTGCAGGAGGCTGTGGCAGCTGAAAATGGAGCTCAGGAACCCATTTACACTTGGAGAGCAGTTGGGCCGCCACAGGTGGGAGTTATGTCAAGCTGGTCATGCCCACCCTGGCCATACCCACCCCGGTCACCCAAAGTCAAACACAACCTTGATGTGGACCTCAATGAAATTGAGTTTGATACCACTGCTTTAATGCATCCTTGAAGACAACTTTACAATACAATCTGGAAAAAGTGGATTGCAAAAAGGATTTCTTTTTTCTTTCATTCTTCCTCTGGTAATGCAAGACTAGCTCTCTAAATAGTTGTGTAAAAGTAAGTTTATACCAGTTGTAAAGATATTGACAAAATGATAATGCTAGCAGGTTCTGAAAATAAAAGAGAGGAAAGTTGGCAAATCCAATGAAGGCTTTTTTGTGAAGGAGGAAGGAGGAATCTGGACTAATGAATGAAACTAGGAGCAAAGGCAGCATTAAATAATTATGCAGCACAAGCGCCAAGACAATTTTTTGACATTTGGCAGAAAATCCTTTGGTTGACTTGGCAAAAAGAAATAAAGCAAGATAGATGTTGGTTGCAGTAAGGCTTTGTTCAACAAAATGGATCATAGACAATAGCAAAAGACAATAAAAGAATCTGCAGAGCTGGACTTCCTGGAGAATATAATGATTTATATGTACCAATCTTCTACTGTATAACATCATCAAGTATTTTTCCCAGGAAGTTGTCTGTCCAAATCTTGTTAAAATGAATGGAGAATCTGATGCAGGTTCTACAGCCCAATTCTCAGCTGTCTCAACAATGCTTGTAACAAATGATCTTGGAAGACAACAGGCAGAGTTTAAATTAAGCTTTTGATTGGCTTCTCTGACTCCAGCTGATCTTTGATTGGCATACAGAGTTATGGCCCCCTCTATCTTGCATTGCATGTTAATACGGGAGCCACCCCTTCCCATTATGAACAAACCTTTAATCAAGCAGCCTATCAACCAGCCCCTCTGTGCTGCCATCTGTTCCCTAAATGAGAAGGATAAGACCACCTTCTTTACACTAAGGTGAAATTGCAAAGTATGCTGGGGAATATTATGCAAATTGACCCCAAGCCACATAGGCGAGTTTCTCAGCAGTGTTGCCTCCTAGGGATTTCCCAGTTCGTCTCTTCAAGATGAAGCACATTGCCCATAAATATTTTACCCTCCTTTGAGTTTCGTGGGGATGTTGCTTCAGCTGTACAGAAGAAACAAAATAAATTAAAGGAACAAAGAATAGTGGGTTACAGTATATTCCAGAATTTACATTTCTAAAGGAGAAAGGTACAAAACTTTAAATGGGTAATTAGAAATCTTCACTAAGGATATGTCAAACTTTGAAAAGGTTTCTAGATGAATACATAAATAGAACAATCTGGAATAGAGCTCTGGAATCTCAGAAGAATGTAGAGCAGGGGTGTCAAACTCACACCATCACATCATTACGTGACATATTGTGACTTCCCCCCCCATTTGCTAAAAAGGGAGTGGGTGTGGCCAGTATGTGATGCATCTAGCCTGTAGGCTGTAAGTTTGGCATCCATGGTGTAGAGAAAGGACTCAACAGGTGCTGAGGGTAGGGCTTCATTGCAGGATTGGTTTGAGGTATTTTGGCAGAGTCAAAGAAACATATTCCCAAAAATGGATCCTTATGAATTTCAGAGCAAAGGACTATACAGTTTGAATGCTCATGAATGAGAAAATAAATTCAATATATATTATTTGTATTTGAGTAAATCTGATTAGATTTATTTAAAAAAAAATTACAAGGGAAATTATAATACTGTACTAGGGAACCAGTGAAATTCTAAGCATTTTTGTATCTTTCCCTCTTTCCCCCAAATTGGTTTTCAATCAGGCATTGCAGTAAACAGAAATCAGACAGATTTTTCTTAACCCTGAGTGATACATCTCCATTTTTTTACCATCAATTTGCCAACAAATTTCTATAGGACATGCTCCCTTTCCCAGTTGTTTAACACTAATGGATGGTTTGCCATATTCAAGTGGTATTCTGTAGCCAGTGGTATTCTTACAAAGTTTTTGAAAAAAGACTATGTTGTCATAACCATGAAATATATGACATCACTAATATATTGGATGACACAGGTAAAGCTTTTTTCAGTACAATTTTTAGAGATTGTTTTGCAAGTCCATTATCCTTATTTTAACTATTTTTCTGTTCCCACACCATTGGATCTTCACTTTTTAATTTTAATCTCATCTGATTTTTTACTTTAATTCCTAGTTATTATTAGTTATTAGTTCAAACGGACCCTATCTTCACCATCTGGAAAATTCTTGTAATCTTTTCTTAAAGGGGGAAGTGCTTTAGTCCATTTATTTTGCACCAGTCAAAAGAACAGAACACAAAATCAGGAGATATATATTTAAAGTCCATTTTTCAAAAAGACAAAATTGTACAGGATAAGTTTAATTCCTCTTGGGATAAAAGTGCTCCAAAATATTGGATAGCATACAACTAGCAAAATACTTCTATTATTTTTGCAATTTAATCTGAATAAAATGCTACCAAATTTAATGTTGTAGTCATTATGCCAAACGTAAACCAACAGTCACTACAACATATATTTATAGTTACATTTGTTAAAATGAAAAAGATGTACTAATAAAATAAAATATAATAAAATAGTTTTTTCAGTATCCAATGTAAGAAAACACGATTATCAGAGAAAAAGCTCAAAAGCAAATTCACTTTGGTTTTAACCTTCTGTGCTAAAGGAAACAAGGTGTGCTATGAACAGGTTTGGAATTAATTACTATAATTAACATTTTGTGATTTAAATGATGTCTAATCAATACCTAAAGCAAATATCTCTGCTGATAAATTGAACAAAAACTACATGTTGAGCTGAATTTTTTTTTTAAATTTAAGCTATAATGTTATTCAGGTCATTCATTCAGTTCAAGCCATGACAGTGTCTACTTCAAGGTAAAAGAAAACCCTTTTGTGACCTTATATGCTGAAATGGTTGCCATGCCAGACCTAATTCATCCTTTTCTCCTGTTAAAATGCTACCTTTTAAAAATGATCAGGAGTCTTATCCCAAGGTGACATTTCTCCTATAATGTACAAAACAAGCCTTGGGGAGAAACAAATATGTCAAACATAAAGAACTGACCTCTTGAATGGGAGTAAAATGAAGATTATTTTCCAGTTGATTTTGCCTCCTGATCACTCCTTAACCCTGCCTGTTTTGAGGGTGTTTGTTAAGTACCAAGTCTAGCCTTTAGACCTGGACTTCTCAAATAACCCTCTTCTATGTACTGATTAGCATTTCAAAATTGGCTAGAATTAACTAGGTTCTGCCATCTTGCAAGATTACGTGAGTCCTACAAATCTAGAAGCTTGTTTGTGTCACAAGAAGCCCACAAGTAGCTCATTCTTCATGATGTGAATTCTTATATACCGTAAATTCTTATTCTTATATATAAAGTCTTATATACACCATGTCTTACAGAAGCTATGAAATATCTACTGCATCTGATTTTTTTTAAGTTGTTAGTAGAGAAACAGGCCATGGTAAGTAAAAGGCAGTAAGTTTATATAAATCATGAAATCTTGAGCATAGTGTGAAACAAGGATAGAGCAGGATTTAAAAATACCTTTCCCAAGTTAAATAGCCAAGTTCAAAGAAGAGAATATAAATCCTGAAAAATTTATCAGTTTCAACACAGATGCCTGGGCTGACTTAATTGTGAATCTTAGACATTGGGAATTGGGAATCTATGACTCTCCAATGTACTATAATTGTCAGCATTCTTCAAAATTAGCTGGGGAATTTGATAGAGGTTATCTTAGGTCTTTGTGAGCGTGAGCATGTATCTCTATCTCAATATTTTGTGGATTAAAATTGCTCATATTTGTTTTGAGTTGGAAACCAGATGAAAAGAATGTGTGGAAGAGAGGGAGTCATATGCATGATGTTGAGAAGTTTCTGAGTCTATGAATCTTGAAGAAATGGACAGTGTTCTTTGTGCTCTTAGCTTTATTGCCCTACCTGGCTATTGGTAGAAGCTGAAGAGGGGACTTGGAGTTGGATCAAGGCTACAGAGTATAGACAAACACATGGGGGTGGGGAGGAAAGGTTCCAGCACAGCTAGATTTAATGGAAATCAATTACATCCATCCATCTTCCCTTTTAAAGGAAAGTTGTGGATAAAATGGTGGGATCAAGTTCTAAGACCATGTCAATTTGGGTTCAGGCCCAAATTGGGACAGAAACTACACTTGTCAATCTCATGGATAACAGGTTGGATTTGGATGGAAGCTTTCACTTTCCAAAATCTTTTGGTGGTCTATAGTATAGTATATTTCTGGATCTCTTGCAAAGGTTGGGGTAGAAGGTTATATTTTATGAGGTTTTGTTCCTATTAAAAGAGTGGGTCCCATTGTGGGCAGGAGAGGAGAGGTTTCAGATAGTTTGTTATGGGGTGTCTTAAAGCCCAGTCCATTCACTTCTCCTTGTTGACGTTCAAATGTAGTTGCTTGAAGAAACTATTTTGTCAATTCAAGGTGATGTATCATCACAATCTCCACTATAGCTCAGCTGCGAAGTGTGTTAGATGATTGACCAGATGCCTCAATTCTGTCAGGATCTGGATGGAAGAAATAGGTTTAGACTCAACCCAAGTAAGCAGCTATGAATCCAGAAGCCTCCTGGTTTTAGAACTATACCATTTTTTATTCTTGATGGGGAAAACAGGTTCACAGTATTGTTCCTCCTAGATTTCTCGCTAGAACAGATAAAGACAGAAAAAATTAGAAAAGTCTCCATCACCTTTATTTATTTTGTAGCTTTCTATACACATTATATTGCCATATTATGCTGTGAGAACAGCACTAGTTGTCAGCCACATTTCCAAGTGCAAGTCCAGATGTTGGTCACTACCTTTGAAATCCTTAATGGTTCAGGTCTGGATAACTTCCTTTCTCTGATTAAATCTACTCACCTGATCTGGACTGTCACAGAATCTCTCTTTTTTTTTTGGGGGGGGTGGTGGTGGTAAAATTTTTATTAAGTTTTCAACAACAAACAAACAAACAAACAACT